>BQNB010018681.1:0-67927 GCA_026074375.1 Tanacetum coccineum
ACTAAATTTTATATTTTTCCTAGACACTAAATGACAAAAGAAAATTTTATAAAAAAGAAAAATATTTTTTTATTAATTTTTGGATTTTTTATGAATTTTTAAAGATTAAAAACTAATTAAAACTAAGAAAATAGAAAAAGACAAAAAATAAAAGTTATAAAAATTCTGAAAAAATGAAATTAAATAAAGAAAAAATTAACAATTCTAAAAATATAAAAATGCCCAAATTTTACTGATTAAATTAAAAGTAATTAAACTAATTAAATTTTAAACCTAATTTAATTAATTAATTAAATAAACTAACTAAAGTTAACTTTGGGGACTAACAGTGAAAAGGACACAAGGACAAACGGGGTAACAGGCTAACTAACCACAGGGACTAACACTTGTAACTTTAAAAGATGAAATTACACAAATGGTCCCTGAAGGAGAACCCCGATTACAAATCAAGTCCAACTAGCTTATTATCAAAAAGCCAAAGAAGCAAACTTGTTCAGGGGCTTTAGGAGAGCATTTTTCCTAAAAGCACTAAGTGCTGAAATTAACTAAATAAGCCAGAAATGTGGCTTTTTGAAACTGCAGTGGCTAAATAAGCTTAACAGCTTATTTAGCTTTTCTTTTGGGGCTTAAGGCTACTAAATAAGCTAAAATTAAGGGGGACAGATTATTATAGAAAGGGGAGTCCTAAATAAGCTATGGAAACCTAAATTAAGCCCTAAAATAAGCTGTAAATGATTTAAGCTAAATTAACAGTTTTAATGTAAAACAGAAATAATGCTACTTTAAGCTACTATTAAGCTATTTAAATAAGCTAACTAAGGCAAATAAGCTGCTAAACCTAGAAGGGATACCTATAAGCTACATGAAAAAGGCATAAAATCCTAATGCTTAATTTAAAATAAGCTAGAACAAGGGGGCTGAAATAGGGGGTTATGCACCAGGGGAGGTCAACAGTGAGGTAGGGGTGTTTTTGAGCTTATTGAAATAAGCTCTCAAGGGCTTTTTAGCCAAAACCAACCTCAAACAGAATTAAAGGGCATATTATTGAGCTTATTTCCAAAAGATGATGGTCTAGCAAGCAATGTAAGCTGCTGAATATGGGGCTTAAAGTCAGCTGTTTTCAAAGATCATGCATACCTCCCTTTTGACTCATACTTGGTCAAACCAAAAGGGACAGAACAAGGGCTCTTCTTTTTGGCTTCTTGTAACTTAAACAACACAAGAGATGAGGAGCTTAAGCTGTTTCAACAGCTTAAGCTCTTATGGTCATTTTGGCTCATTGAAATTTTGAAAGAATATAGAAACAACTTAAAAACTTATTTTTAAATTAAAAGTTGTGATTAAAAAGGGCTAATGAAGCCTACACACTCAGCCAAAAGTGGCTGAGTGCACTTGACCCATAACCAACCCAAAATGACCCATTTTACCACTAAACCAAACACTCCCTTAAGTTATGAATTTCGGGTTTTAATGCTTTTTAAATGAAGTAAGGTGCTAGAATAGTGATTGTAAGTGTGGTTTAACAACTTTAAACCATTGGTACACAAGATAAACAGAATTCAAAAGGGTTACATGAGAATTCAAATTTTCGACAATGGCAATATCATAAAAATTCTTAACTTTGATTAAAACTGAAAGATTACAACATAAAGCTTTGAAAGTTGAATTGAATTACACTAAATGCTTAAAAAAACTTTAAAATTAAAATTAAACTAAAACATGGTGCCATGAACTTCGGGTTGGTTTTCTTCTTTTTATACAAGTCCCAAAGGTCTTCTTTTGTGCTAGCTGTGTTTGTTATGTGTGTAGAGAGTCCCTCATGCAATCCTAGCCCTTAACTTCACTTTATACACAATCTCACCATTGGGGGTGCTTCGGGTTGTGTGTTTTGACAGGGAAAGGGGTTATAAGGGTTGTGGGTTGTGGGGAAAGGTATGGGTGAGCTGTAGAGATGTACTAGGGAGGTGGTTTGGCTTGAAACCGTGGGGAAGGGGTGGTATAAGGTTGGCGGGAAAGTGGTGAGGGTACGTTATGGTTGCACTGGGTGTTTTAAAAGGTAAGGTTGAAAAAGATGCAACACTAGTCCTCTATCTTTCTCTCTTTTTTCATTTCTTACTAAGCCGATTTTAGTTATAAAGAGAGTTTGGGAAATGTCACTTTTGGTCCTTGTCGTTTTATAACTAAAAGAAATAAAAGGATTTGGTTAATTACAAAAATGGTCTTTGGCAAATTGTAATTTGGTCCCTGCTCGTTTTTATCATAAATAGAAAATAAAAGAGTTTTGGGGAATTTGCCTATTTGCGTCCATGCTCTTTATAACTAAAAAGAAATAAAAAGAGTTTTGGGACCATTGCTCTAAATAGCCCCTTGTGTTTGTATTTTTCTATTTTCTTTATAAATAACTTTTAAAAGTTGGCCATTTTTGGCCACCGTTTCTTTATTTTTTCATTTTTAATTATAAAACAAAGTTTTTAAAATTTACATATTTTTTTTTTTTTTCGTTCTTGAGTTTTATAAAAAGAGCGTTTTGGCGCTATTGCGTCTTGGGTTTTGTGTTGGGCCCATTGGGCTTGTATTGGGCCCAATTGAGTACAGGTTTATGTTATTGGGCTTTTTAAGGCCCAATAAGGCTCAGGTGGGTTTTGTGTGTACAATGGCTGAGATTGGCTGTAACTGGGCTAGGATGGGGCTTTCAATGGTATTCCCCTCATCCCTAGCTTGTCTATTGCACCTACAAATGGGCTGTTTCGTTGTATAATTTATTGAGGCCAAATTTGGTCTTCAAAGTCTTCATATTATACTATGGGGCCTTTCCAGGCCCATCAGATGGGTTAAGATTGCATTCAAAGTATTCTCTCGTCCGGGGCTTCCCGTTATGATGCTGATTCTTCAAGTATTGACTCTGACTTTGGCATTTTTGGACTTTGGCCTTGAGTTGGCACAGGCTGTTCCAATTCCATGCTCAGTTTTGTCCTTTTGGATGCATTGAATAGATGCATGGGCTTCTGAGGGAACTTAATATACACATGTGGGGTCATGTGTGAATTTTTGTGGGAATTATGGATGTGTTTTAGTATGGGTTTTTGGTCGTGCAAGTTGGGTAAAAATTCTGCATTTGAGCAGAAAGTTGTAAGTGTTTAAAATAAAAGTAAAAAGTAAATAAAAGATATAAGGAAGATATAAAATGATGGTAGAGAGTCTTTACATATAGTATAGATGATATTAGTCCATCAATAGGGTTGTTATATTGGATTGAGCGTTTAGCTTACCGAGGGTAACATGAGCTTTTATTGTGTATAGTTTAAAGAAGGAGTTTGTGTTACTTGTAGCTGCGCGATCAGGTGAGTTTCATAGCCCCTCTTTTCTTATGATTTTATTGGGGTGAAAATGATGCAAATGGTTTGAAATGTTGAAATGATTTGATTACTGTGATAATTGGTTGTCTAAAATGCATGGACTTTACGTGGCTATTATGTGTATGTGCTAAATGTATTGTGATGTGGTCAATTGGAGCCGGGTTGGCTTGGATCGTGGGCACGTTCCTGCCCCTTTTGATGTGTTGTGATGTGATCAAGTGGAGTCATGACTTGGGTCGAGGGCACGCCTGCCTCTCTTGGATTGTTGTGGATCGGGGGTAACGTTCCTACCCAAATGTGATTGGTTTGTTGTTTTGCATGTTAGCCTGTATGATAGCTCGTTTATTTCCATGTAGTGTTTTCTGTTATCACAGTAATGGTTGGATAAATGTTAATTCGTGTCTTAAACCTATGACTCTCACCAACTTTATGTTGACGTTTTTAAGCATCATTTTCAGGTAATCAGGTTGAGACTAATGATGCTAGGAGAAGTGGCTAGAGAGACCTTAGGATTGGCTTGTGGAGTTCTTCTTATTTTTATTTAGACTTATGTTCTTCTGGATAATTTAAGTCTGGGATTGATTTACTTTTATGTGGATTTAAGCATTTGCGTGTATGACATTACTTAATAATGCAAGACTCATTTATCTTGTGTTGGGTATTGTTATGACACATATTGTCCTCTGTAATTGTTTTCTTTTCCTTTTAGTATCTCTATAGTAGACGCCATTGTGTTGTAATGATATCCATGAAGTTTCACCTCGTGCTTCCGCCTTGGCGGGGTGTGACAATGAAGGTGGTGTCGTGGAGATGGAGTTGAAGGTGGTGGCGGCGGTGTGGAAGTAATGGTGGTGGGTGGCCGGAAAAGAAAGGGAGGCGCCGAAAAATAGATGAGGAGGGGAGGAGTGTGTGTTAGTGGCTAGGGTTTATAAAAAAAATGAATGGAACCCTAGTTTGTTTTGCATATATACTAGAAAGATTTAAATAAAAGTGACAAGTGCTTAAAAGATGAGGGTAGATGGTGTAATTATTTCCACAGGGACTTAAAGTGTAACTTTTGTAATTTATTTGTTCGGGACACGTTTAAGCTAGTTAACGGACGATTCAAAATGTGAAAGTTGCGCCATTGCGTTTCAAATGATTTTTCCCATAAAAATAAGTATTTACATGACTATTATTTTATAAATGTTTTTATAAAATATATTTAACATGTTTAATATTTATTTGGGTATCACGGACAAGCGTTGTCCGTAAAGCTAAAAACTTTAATTTGAACATTCGCGTTTTTAGGTAAACGCTTTTGAATAAAATATTTAAATAATCTATTAAATATTTTTATTTAATAAAAAGTGATAATTAAATATAAATTTAATTATTTTTGTGTCGGTACGCGTTGTTCTCGTTTCTAAAATTTTGCGAGGGTATTTCGGTCATTTTCTGCTTGTTTTCGGGTCTCGGGCAAAACTAAAAAGTTGTCCGGAATGTCGTTTTACATCAAATTGCTTTAGAGTCCGAGTCGTGAAAACGTGATTTAGCGGGTCGTTTTTGATAAGTCAATTTAGGAATAACATATATCTTCTCGTTTTCAAGTCAAATAAGTTAAAAATAAATTTGCACATGAGAGATATGTAATAATAAATATGATTTATTATTTAAATATGTTCCGAAAAATTACCAGTTACGCGGTAATCGTTTTTATGTGACAATAAAAGATCAAGAGTCATAAAGTCAAGTTGGACCCGAAAAGTCAAAGGGTAAAATAGTTATTTAAAATTCTTAAAATTGCCGGTTGTTACAGGTAACAAAGTGGACCCATTTTTTTTTAATTTATTTTATTTGGTTTGTGAGTGTGTGTGGGTATTTAGTGGGGTATATTTTATATAAAGTGAGTATTTTAATAAAAGGTGAGTTTAGTTGAAAGGTGAGTGTTATTACGATTGAAAGGTGAGTGGTAAAGTTGGAGAGAGAAAGCTGACGTGGTGCTGAGGTGTAAGGTGAGTGGGGGTTTGCTACTCCATCTAGCCTTATACCCTGTGTACTGATTGGATAAAACAATTTTTTATATTTTGTTCGTTTCGTATTTTTACTTGTTACTTTTTTTTCTTGTAAATCTTTATAGTCTCTAATCTGCAATTTTTTTTGACAGTTTTACCCACTTTATTAACAGGAGAAGACAGTTTCTTGCTCTGTATTTTTCATGTTTTACTGCTTTTAACTTATCAAACTTTATATTTTCCGTTCCGTTTTTTTTATTTCACAGTTTTATAATACAAAAAACTATAAAAAAAATATATTTAGAGGGGTATTGGTATCACTTTAGGGGTGTCCTAATAACCAACCCCAAATTAGAAATACATTTCGTATTTTAATACACTTTAAGTACGGGTAAATTTTGTCTTTTGGCATGAGGACCGGTTTGACCCGACGGTCCAACCGGTTGAACTGATGACTAGATGAACCGGCGACTTGACTGGATCATTTAAAGACCCGGGTTTTAAAACATTGATCGCATCGCCTATACTCACCTAAAGAGACTCTCCTATCTCCAAACATGCACACGTAATCGCCAACACTACCTCATGGAACCAAGCTAATAAAAGAAAACTCTGTATCAGTACATCACGCAAGTAGCAAAGTAATGAGGAAAATAAATTAATGAGATGGGCGATATGTATAGGTAGTTAAGTGTTGACGAAGTGGATAATGATTCTTGTAGCGATTCAGCGAGCTTACGTACGTGTCAACAATTTTAAGTCTACGTGTTTAATTTGAAAGAAGAGCATGATTCTATATAATAGGATAGTTTAAGATGCATGCATAATATATAGCAACCATTGTTCATCGTTGTATGATGTATACCTGTTTCGTTATTCTCGTTTCCTTGTGCATTATCGTAAGATTCTTTCTGTTTCGTCAGAAAAAAGACAGGAAGTTACCACCAGGTCCGTCATTCCTTTCCTCCCACATCATACTACTAACCAATTCACTCTTAGGGATCGAACCCGTCCTCAGAAAGCTTAAGTCTAAGTATGGACCACTCATTACTCTTTCTTTGGGTTCTCATCCTATCATATTTGTCGCCGACCATGCTCTAGCTCACCAAATCCTCATCAAGAATGGAGCTGTCGTTTCTGACCGCCCAAGAATCTTCCGATTTAGAACCATTACTTCAGCCTCCTATGGCCCTAACTGGCGGGCCCTCCGTCGGAATCTTTCTTCTGTTTTTCTCCACACGTCCCGCGTCAATTCTTTTTCATGGGCTCGAAAGTGGGTCCTTGGTAACCTAGTTGGTCACCTCCAGAAGCATAACAAGGAGGCTGAGGGAATCATGGTTCTTGAACATTTCCGTTATGCCATTTTCAGCCTCTCACTAATCATGTGCTTCGGTGAGAAGCTTGATGAGTGTCAAATTCAAGAAATCTTGGCCGTACAACGTCATTTGCTTTCATTGGCTGTCACCAGAAAGATAAATGTATACATGGTTTTCCCATGGTTGTTCAAGATATTGTTTAGAAACACATGGAAACTCTACGAGAAATTGCGCACTGATCAAAAACAAAAGTTTATGTCGCTCATCAAATCTGAACGGAAATCACTAGGAAAAGAGCAGGTTGCTTACATTGACACCTTAATGAGTCTAAAGCTTCCAGTTGAAGAGGCTGACAATAAAAGTGATGAAAATCTAACTGACAAAGCGTTGGTGAGTATGTGTGGTGAGTTTCTTAATACTGCCACAGACACCACCACTACCACTTTGCAATGGATCATGGCCAATCTTGTAATGCACCCTCACATTCAGAGCAAACTCTACGATGAAATTGTTGCCGTCGTCGGACCCTCACCCCAACTAGTACCATCCAATCTAGAGTTTGAATCGGTCATAGACAAAGATGATCTACAGAAAATGCCATACTTGAAAGCCGTGGTTTTGGAAGGGCTGAGGAGACACCCGCCAGGGCATCTTGTGCTGCCCCATAGGGTTATGAAAGATGTAGAAGTGCAAGGGTATGTGATTCCAGAGGGCGCAACCCTCAATTTTATGGTGGGTGAGATGGGTTTGGATCCCAAGGTATGGGAAGACCCCATGGAGTTCAATCCTGAGAGGTTTTTGTCGGATGATTCTAGTAATAATGATGTGTTTGATATAACTGGAAATAAAGGGATCAAGATGATGCCATTTGGTGTCGGAAGAAGAATATGCCCTGCCACTGATTTGGCGCTGCTTCACTTGGAATACTTTGTTGCCAATTTGATATGGTATTTCCAATGGACTACACCTTATGGTTATCATGTTGATCTATCTGAGAGGGTCGACTTCACTGTGACCATGAAGAACCCTCTGCAAGCACAAATCCTAATGAGGGCTAGGCAAAAAGTTAACTGCTAGAACCGTGTTACTATAATAATGCTAAATCCCGTCAGTTTTTTTAGGCGCATATAGCGTTTATGTCTTGTGTCTTTATTTTCTATTTAAGTTTATGTGATCTCAATGTTTCAGCAATATTATCAATACAATTTTGTGCGATGATATTAAAACACAAACTAAATCACAAATAAGATCAAGAATCAACTATATAAAGAGTTAGTCGGATGATTACCAACTATACAAATCCACAATGCATGATTGAATAAACCAAAGATTAATATGAAAGTGATATTAATTAATCAAGAACAGCAAATACACAAAACTGAAAGATCTAGATGATCTTGAAAGTAGGAAAAACTAAAATGATGTTAGGGCCCTTGGTATCAAAACTCTACTAGATCGGGATGTCGAGTTAGGTGCAATTACGCGAAATACACACATAGTTTCTAACGAGAAAATAGAAAGGGAGAGAGGAGGAAAGATGTGTGTCATTAAGATGAAAATGAAAACACACAAAAACTCACCCCTCTAGGAGAGTCTAGAGGGGTATATATAGCTAACTATATGCCTATCTATGCAGTTATTACATTAGCAGTCCCTGTGTATAAGCTAACTTGTTCATTGCTACAAATTTCAATATCTTACAACACATTAGAGGCAAACATATGAGATTTGAGAAAGAGAGATGAGAGAATGATTGTGAGTTGTTATGAAAACCTTAGCACCGTATAAAAGATCTAATAGCCACTAAAGTTGCACAGTCCTTCAACTTTAATTCTTCTTTCAATTAAACTTCACTCTTTTCTTGGCAAGAAGAGTCCATCTACCTTTTTTTCCAGAAATACATAACAAAACAAACACAATCTATAAAATAAATAAGAATGGATAAACAAAACATGTTTAGTACACATCATAACCTTATTTTAGCTTTTGAACATTCCCCCTTGATCTAATTACTAAATATGTCAAACATTTTTAGTTTTACACATATGATAAATCGGTAAAGGTTTAGTCAATATGTCTGCAATATAGTTTGAGGAACCAATCTTTTAGGTACTAAAAATTCATTTTGCTATTTTTTCTCGATTTCAAAATGCTTTGACCTTTCATGAAAAGCAGTGGCATGTTGTAAAGCACATTAATTGTCACAAAACACATTCACAATAAGAGAATTGTTAACATTTAAATCCTTTAAAAAATTTTGAATCCATATAATTTCACAAGCACAAGAAGACAAAGATATGTATTCTCCTTCAGTTGAAGATGAAGATTTAGAGAAAGTGCTTTGTCATTTTACTTTATAGGATATCAGGCACTTATTAAAGAAAACGCTATATCCTTCTAGAGTATTATCACAATCACTATGAACATACGTGAAACCCTTACTTGGTGCACCTTTTAACTATCTCAGAACATTGAGAGCACAAGAAAGATGTGATTTTAAAAGAGTGCATATATTGAGCTAAACAATGAACCGAGTAAGAAATGTCAAGTCTTGTATGAGTCAAGTATATAAGTTTTCCAAACAACTTTTGATATCAAGTAATATTTTCAAGCAATGGATAGGTAGGAGTAAAAGATAAAACAAAATTAGGTTCCATAGGAGTAGAAAAAGGTTAACATCCTAATAAACCAAATTCTTGAAGGAGTTCAAGAGAGTATTTTTTGTGATAAACAAATAGCATTTCGAGTATTAATCACGTCAATTCCAAAAAATATTTTAAAGTTCCCAAGTCCTTAATGTTAAATCTAGATTTTAAGAAAACTTTAAACATATCAATTTCTTCGAAACAGATTCTGGTAAGAACAATATCATCTGCATAACCCAGAAGTGGTATGAACTTACAATTCTTTTTTATTTTATTAAACAGAGAATGATCATTAGAACTTTAAACAAAGTCATTTTCCTTAAGAACACTAACAAGCTTTTCATTTTATGTTTAGGAGCCTTTTTAAGCCCATAAAGGGACTTAACAAGCTTGCAGACTTTGTTCTTGTTATTATTATCTGTAAAACCTTAAAGAATTGACATATAAACATCCTTATCAAAATCTTCATAAGGAAAATCATTCTCAATATTAAGTTGGAAAATAGGCCATTTGTATTTAACAGATAAAGCAATTAAGCATATATAATAGTAGACATTTTCACAACAGAAGATAAGGTCTCGTCATAATCAATACCTTCTCTTTGACTGAAACCTTTAGCAACTAATCTAGCCTTATATCTATCAATTTAACCATTTGATTTGTATTTAATTTTTTTAAATCCATTTACATCTAATGGTTTATTCTATTATCAAGCAGATCACTAATATACAATGTATGTTTCCTATTTAAAGCTTCTATTTTAGAGTTCATGGCATCAATCCGATTACTGTCAGGAATATGATCTTTATAACAAGTAGGTTCAATACTTTTATTAAGACTAGAAGCAAATCATATACTCTTAGAGTTTCAGCACCATATTTAACGTTTCCTTTAACAACAAACTCATCTAAACTTTTAAGAGGTTTAGACTGCTTGGTTGACCTTCTAACAATATTGACTGGAAAGTCAATTGAATCAGAGTTGAATTCTAGTTCAATAGTACATATCCTTAACAAAATCATTTTCTTGTTCAACAATGCCCTTAGGGACTGTATTTTCTAAGGCTGAGCATAATAGACCGCGGACCGGACCGGACCGAGAAACCAGACCGAACATATTTCAGTCCAGTCCTTGGTCCGTCCTTTCTCTCATATTCAGTCTTCGGTCCAGTCCGGTCCGATTCGATCTTGAGCAAAACCGGCCATTATGCTTTGTTGGACCAGACCGAAGACCGAACCAGACATGGACTGAACATTTCGGTCCGGTCCTCGGTCCTGTATTTTGGACCAAGTCGGTTTTTGGCCCGGTCCAGTCTTAGTCGGTCCTAGCCGGTCTGGTTTTCGGACCGTGATCAGCCCTAGTATTTTCATCTATGAAACTTGCAACAAAGTCATCATCACTCTCACTAGAAGAAATACACTATATGCCATCATCATAAGAAGACACTCTCCATTCATCATTGGGTCTTTAAGGGTTTTCAATGTCAAAGAAATCTTTATGATTTAAATCTTTTGGCACACTAGTTTCAAAAACTTGCGTTGTGTTTTTTATTAAAAGAAAAGACAGTTAGATTAAATTTAACATCTCTAGAAAAGAAAATATTATTAGTTTCAAGAATCAAAAGTTTATAACCTTTTTTAACCTTTGATTACCTGATAAAGACGTACTTTTCAACTACTAAACTTATCTTGATTGTTAAGATAGTAGCATAACAAAGACAACCAAAAACCCTAAAGTGAAGGAGTGAAGTGTCATGCACATACCCACCATTACCTAAACAGGGAACTACTCAGGCTGGAAACACCCCTGGTAATTCTTCATATGCTAATGTTATTGGTGAATCGAGTAAGAAGGCTGTGAATATTTGTACTTTATTTACACCAGGGGGAACGAGATTGATGTTGTTGTACCAGTGGATTCAATCTGAGTTATTAGCGAAAGGTTTGTGAATACTGCTTATGGCTTCTTCTTGGGTAAGCGAGTGGCTAACCTCGTTGTTGTTAATTATGTTAGGAACACTTGGGGTAACTTTGACTTTGTTAAATCAATGCTTAACTCGTCTACTGGGTTATTCTCTTTCTAATTTAGCTCTACGGATGGTTTGAACTCAATGCTTGAGAATGGTCCATGGTTCATTCACAATCATTCGCTTATTCTTCAAAAGTAGAATCCGGATGTTGATCTTCTAAAAAAGAATGTTGGGAATGTGTCGGTTTGGGTTAAAACATCATGGTGTTCCCGTTATGGTGTTTAGCAAGGATGGTTTGAGTGCCATTGCTATGAAACTTGGTACTCCATTAATGCTTGACTCTTATACTTCTGATATGTGCTTGCAATCATGGGGTAGGTCAGGTTATGCTAGAGTAATGATTGAACTTCGGGCTGACATGGAGTTGAAAGATAACATCATGGTGGTTATGCCTAAAATTATAGGGGAGGGGTATTATACATGTACTGTTTGTGTTGAATATGAATGGAAACCTCCTACGTGTTCGTGTTGTAAGGTCTTTGGCCATACTCAGGAGGAATGTCCTAAGAATATTGGATTGGGTGTGGCGAAGAAATTGAAGAAGCCTAGTCAAACTTCTTGAGGTGTTCTGGTTGATACGAAAGTGGGTTTTAAACCTCATAAAGAATATAGACCCATTCTTAAAAAGCCTACTTCTAGCCCTAGCAGTAATAAGAAGAAAGGTGTGGCACATACTAATGAGGTTAGTAATTCAAATTCATTTGATGTTCTTAATTCGGTTGATAATGACATGAAGTTTGATACCAATAGAGGAACTACAAATTTGGTTAATAACAGGGATAATTCAAGTGGATCCTCTTTCATGAATGTCGAAAATACTAGTACTAGTAATACTCCTATTATTGATAAAATCAGGAAGTTTGAAGATTTACTTATTGATGGGCAAGCTATTTTTGTAGATGAAGCTGGTAATCCTTAAAGAAGGTATAGTGTCCGGGTGATTATGATAGTGAAGATGAGGTTGCATCAATTGATAATGATATGGCATGTTCTTTGGCTTAAGAAAGGGTAGGCTTTGGCACTCAAAGTTTGCTAGAACAATGGAGGGATTATATGGTAATGGTGACTATGATGAAGACCCAACGATGATGATATGTATGAAGGCCAAGATCTTCCTCAGGAGATTCAAGCTATATGTGATAATCTAGATATCCGAGTTCGAGGTCGCAAGAAGAAATAGATTTATGTTTCTTTTGTCTAGTCATTTTGTGTGCCTTCTTTTAAGGAAGTAGTTTTGCCCATGTAACGGGCGGAAATGTGGGACTCACCCTCATCCTTTGTACTTAAATGTTTTTTGGCGTAATAAAATTTACCGGGGAAACCCTTTTCCCAAAAAAAGTGTCATACACATACACTAAAAAATAAGGAGTTTTGCCAAACAAAACAGAAGAGGTAACATGTTTATTATATAAACAGCAGTTAAGATGCATTCATGCCAATGATAAAGAGGTAATTCCCCATGAAATATAAAGGATCTAGCAACATTAAGAAGATTTCTATGTTTCTTTTCGTCAATTCCAATTGGCTATAGAGTATAAAGACAATAAGTTTGGTGTAAAATCCCTTTGTCATTAAAAAAAACTTTGAATTATGTTATTAAAAGATTTTGTTCCATTATCACTTATGAAAACTTTTACATTAGTTTCAAATTAATTTTTCAAAACTTAAACAAAACTGACAATAGAATCATAGACATTATTTTTACCTTTAAGCAAATAAACCCTAACAGTCCTAGAATAATCATCAACAAAAGTCAAGAAATATCTATAACCATCTCTGATAGTAGTTTTATATGGTTCCTAAACATCAAGATGCACTAATTAACCAAGTTTAGTAGTTTTATGATCACTTAATGAAAAAATATTCTCTAATTTTTTTTTCTTTATGACATGTATTACAAAGATAAACAAAATATGTTTGACTGTCAAGATTAAGGTTATGCTTTAAAACATTTAGGTCTTAGTCAAAAGGATGACCAAGTCTTTGATGCGACAAAGATTTAAAAATTCTTAGGTTAGAGACAATCTTACATGCATTATCTACATCCATCAATTATAATTCATTGCATTGAATATCCATCCTCACAATCCTCTTTGCCTTTAAATCTTGAATATAACATTAATATTCATCAAATCCTACAAACGATTTACTATTTCTAGCGTTCTTATGAACAAATAGAAGACTAACAGTATACTCAGACATACCAAAAACATCATACAAAGTGATATCATTGTTGATTTTTAAATTCCCAATTTTAGTAATTAAAGTCTGAGAACCATTAGGATGACCAATAGTGTTACACCCTAAAATTAAAACGTTGTTGACTATTATATATTTGACCATTTAAGTTTGAATATATAAGAGTATGATGTATTATGATTGGTTAGTCAATCAATATAGCATTGAAAGTCAAAGCCAAGATTCAAATATGGTAGTCAATGGACTATAAATATCATAATTTATGTACATGGGTTACAAAATATCATAAAGTTAAACTTAAAGGACTGAATGTGTAAATACTGTTCTTACAAGATTTTAATAGTCTATAGTTCCACAATATTCCAGATTTTTCTATCTTAGTGTGGAGTGTATGTATGTGATGAGAGAAAGAAAAAAGGAGGGAAAAACAAGCTTTTTCTAATTAGTGCTTTTTTGTAAGAGATAAGTCCTTAGCCATCATTCTCACAAGGTAAGTATGCATAATACTCGTTGAATTGCATAATTAAGAGTTAAGGTTCATAAGGTAAATTAGGGTTTTAGGTAAAAGTATGTTTAAGTTGAATTTGATAATTAGGTCATGGTTGGGTGATGGTAACATCATCATCTTCTTTGTTAATTATGGAGTAATTTAAAGAGAATTTTGAAAGTAAATGACACGGCTCAATAAGAGTTTTTGGATATAAGTTTGGATGAATAAATGATCCCTTGTATAGGAAAAGTTAGAAAAATGTTAGGAGAAGAATTCAATGCTCAAATTCCTATATTTGGATGGAAGTAAGTATATGATACCAATGTAGTTAACATAATTATTATGATGCATATTAAGTTATTTCTTTACCAAAAACATTTGTAGAGAGTCCTTTATCACTTACTCCGAATGGATATAAAGTTGTTATAAATGGTGATCCTAAAATAATTTGAGAACTTAAATTCTTTACTAATATAAGATGTGTTTTGAAACAATAATTTTCTTTGCAAATATGAACATTAGATAATTTATAACTTATATTTAATCTGGATCCATTGAATCCAGCAACTCTTTGTGATGATTTTTCATAATATTTAGTAGGAACAAGTCCTTCTTGAATACAATTTAAATCTGCTCCAGAATCTAATAAAGCTATTAATGATAATTTGAATTCTCCGTTTATTGTTATATTAATCTTTGTGTGCCATTTCTGAGAACTTATACTTTGTATATTATTGATTAATTCTTGATTTGAATTTGAAGTACTTTCTTTGTTTGGTTCTTTATCTTTTGTCTTTTCTTCTAATATTTTTATTTTTTGTTTTATCATTGTTATTTCAGATTTTACATTATTCAATTCTTCTTGTAACTCATTAATTGTTATTGGTTTTGTTTCTTTATTAAATCTTTTACATATTTCATTAAAATTGTAAGTTTGTTTATTCTTTTCAATAGTTTTGGTTTTCTTTAATTTTTCTTCTAATTTATCTATATATATTTGTCTCACATTTGGATCTTTTATTTGATTTAATAATTCTATTATTGATTCTAATTCATTATCTTCATTTATAGTATTTATCTATTTATATTCACATGTACAATTTCCAATACAATTACAAATTTCTGATTCATTATCACTTGTAGATTCATTTTCTAATATATTTAGGTCCTCATCATCGTAATCTGATATATCACTTTCTTCATTTATCATTATTTTCATTATTTGACTTTTAAGTTTATCAGAAATGTTGAGTTCATTAATTCTTTTCTTTGTATAACAATTTTTTGATGTATGACCTTGCTTACATATGGATATATATATATATGTATATAGGATATACATATGGATATACATATGTATATACTTGCTTATACATATGGATATATATACATATATATATATATGTATATACATACATATATATATATATATATATATACATACATATAAAGTTTTTCTCTCATTTTCATTTAAGAATTTAGAAGTAATTCATAGCAGGATTCATGTGTTCGAAAATACATTTACTCTAGTTTGTTAGGTCGCATTTGACTATTAATGTGACAAACTTGAGGTTGCGATTTAATGATCATTTAGACGATGCATCAATTTTAAACTCTAAATGGTTCATACAATGGATTTGTATGCCTATATATATCCACTTGTTTTCTTTCCAAAATATTGAGGGATTAAGTCCCCAATCTAGTTGATAGATGAATAAATCATTCTTTTTGAGATGATAACATTTGGCTTGAGAACCTCTGCTTCATAGTTTTCGTATCATTAATGACTCGGGATGGTAGAACTGGTCATGCCAAAAAAAAATTATAATTATTACTCATAAACATATGTTATGGCTATGATTACCTTTTACTAATCTTTATATAATGCACGTCGTGGAAGATACAAAAGAATATAATGCATCCTTAATATTTAACTTCGTTCCTCATGACAATTTTATATTTCTTTTACGGAGAAAAATCTATTAGCATAGATTCTAACATCTATGAATAGTGTGTAATATTGTTGTCACACTTGTATTTTGCATGCACACATTGCATTTTGCATAAATCACATTTTGTTTTGTTTGCTCCTTTCTTATTTCTGCCACTACTAGTGGTTTTGTCATTTTTATATTCGACCATATCCTTGATCATAATAAATGATCTTTAGACATATATCATTACAGTATAACATTCACTTGATGGAAATGAAGATCTTATACTGATAATTTCTAGCACATTAACTTGAGGGAATGGAGATATCTTATGTTGATCATTTTAAAACATTCACTTGAGAGAATGTAGATCTTATGTTGATCGCTGTGGTAGAAAGAAATTGTGTTTGGTTATGTGTTTGTTGAGTCTTGAAATGAAATTACACGGGATTTTATAATTCTTGACAAAACCGGAAAAACAAGTGTTTGTTTCACGGGATTTTACCCGTATAATCTATAATTTTAGTATCACTTTTTCAAGAGCTATTATGATTTAAAAAGCTCATTGTTTTCTAGAATCGTGATACATTGTTAAAATTGTATCATGCAACTTGAAGTTGCTAACAATTCCACGATCATAATTATGGTAGTTACATTCATTTTTTAGAATGGACTAAGAGTTGCCCGAGTTTCATAGTTTCTCATCAAAAGTTCATAATATGTTAGAAACAAGAAGTGCTAATAGAAGTTCAAGAAACTTTTTGTTTGTATTAAAAAAAACCACATTCTCGATTATTACAATAGTAGCATATTCGAGGCATTCTAATTAGAGAATACTTGTACCTTTCACCTCGCATAAATTCGATTCAGAGATAATACTGAATATTTTGAGATTGTACTTGCTTATACTTTTAAAATTGTGCAACGTGAGGCGCATCTAATAATAGCGAGTATTTGAAAGAGTTACATTCTTTTGATGGTCAAATCTTTCTTTTAGATTTACCATAAAGTAAACGGATTTTCACCGGTAATTATTTTCTTTTGACATGCTCATTGACATAAAATGATTTATTTTAGTTGGTTCTCCAAAATGTGTGAAGCATCAATAGAAGAAAAAGTCATATATGCCAAATGCGTAAAATCCTATTTTTTTTTTATGAGAATACAAAATGATTATGTTTATTGAGATATTCACATTTTTGCTTTCATAACAGTTTATAGAAAATCTCAAGATACACCAAAGACTTATCATGTAAACATTTGTAGACATTTTCTAATAGATTTTGGCACAATAACTTCATCATTGATTACTTCACTTGCTATAGCATGTGCAAAGATTTCATCAACACATGTTTCATTTCGGTTCCATGTTGTATCATTTTGTACAAAGTTTATTGAGATCTCATATTCATTAGGTACATGGTCATTTTCAAGAGATTTATTCACATTTTCTGTGTTGTTATTAATCTATTTTGGGATTTTATTGATAACAACTTCTTGACTTTGCCAGTTATATTCTGCTCTTTCCTTTTTCGTGGATTTGTATCCTTAGAACCCATTGGTCTTCCACCCTTTCTGCGTACATTTGACTCATTCAGAGTTTCAGGAATATCAATTCGAGAAGGTGCATTTAAAGCTGGAATATATGATTTGGTAACTCTTTTTGTATCTGTAAATGCATCAGGCAATTCATTTACTATTCGTTGCAAGTGAATGATCTTTTGAACCTCCAATTCACAATGACCACTCCGAGGGTCAAGAAAAGATATTTGTGATGCATTCCAAGTTACATCTTGCTTGTCCAACTTTTTATTTTCTCCTCCTAAAATTGGGAACATTGTTTCATTAAACTGGCAATCAACGAAATGTGATGTAAAAACATCTTCGGTTAATGGTTTCAAGTATTTGATGATTGATGAAGAAGAATTAAAACCAAAATAAATTCCCAATCTTCTTTGAGGTCCCATCTTTATAAGGTACAAACCCTAGCAAGTTACTAAAGATGAATAGATAAAAGCCCATTAACATTATTTACAATAGATCTAATTTTTATTTCATTATATTATAAATTAAAAGAAATAATTTGGCTTCTAAAAAGAAGCTCAAAGATGAGAAAACCTCAACCATCTACATGTGACGATTTTTCCCCTTTCAGACTTGAACACATGGCACAACTTTGTGGTCTCTTACCTTTTTTACGTTAATATGATGTTTTACAAGAACTCTACTCAAATTATGTTATGAGAAAAGGGGAAGAGTTCTATTAAAATAACTCGTTAAACTACAAAAGGTAAAATACATTCAGAGTACAACACGTGTCCATGAAAAAAGGGGTAGTTTGGGTATTTTGTTTCTACTAGTTTTTTTCTTTAATTTTAGTTTTTATTTCTCATTTCGCATTCCAAATTTTTTGCATATAAGATGTTCATCTGCATCATCATCTTCTTCATCTCTGCATCGATCATAGTTGCATCATTGTCACAAGTTCAGATTCATAGACATCATCGCATCATCATGGTTGCATCATCATCTTCATCATCGCAAGTTCATCATCGTCGCATCATCGTCATCGTCGCATCATCATCATCATCATCATCATCACAAGTTCATTATCTTCGCATCATCGTCATCGCAAGTTCATCATCGTCATCTTAAGTTCATAATCGCCGCATCATCGTCATCGCAAGTTCATCATCGTCGCATCATCGTCATCGCAAGTTCATCATCCTCGTCGCATCATCGTCATCGTCGCATCATCATCATCGTCGCAAGTTCATCATCTTGCATCATCGTCATCGCTAGTTCATCATCGTTTTAGGGTCATCATCATTAATGATGATTATGAATTTATGATCATCATCAATCATTATCAATGTTATCATTCTTCGATTTTAGCATCGATCATGGATTATTATCATCATTAAGGAGTTCAAAATCATTCATCAATATCGACAATCACCATGAGAATATCATCATAAATCCATGACAAACAAATCGAGATCTTCATCCTTAAATTACATTATCATGATCATAACTTTCATATTTAAATATGAAAACTTGCAAAGGAAACCTAAAAACATGAATCGCATTTTATAAAAAATCAAAATCACAAACAAAAAATTAAAGTCCAAGAACAATAATCACGTGAAACTTAAATATGATGATACACCTTGTTCAAAGATGAGACCGAATCTCTAATGATGGTTTAGCACGGAAAGAAAATTGATGGTGCATTCATTGTTAAGGAATGACCAAGATATCTGCCAACATATAAAAACTTAGCTGAATAGTGTTGAGAGATGTGGAACTGGGCATAAATGATCATATACCCTTTCTTCATGCGTTTTTTTAACTGATGCATCATAATGAGATTTATAATAATTACAAAAATACCATAACTAATCTTATCCGTTCATATGCATATCTAAAGGTCACAAACTTATCCTACCTTTTTTACTTTAATATGCTTTTTTACTTGAACTCTTGCCATGAGAAAAGTAAGCTAAATTAAACGACTGAAAGTGAGAATTGCCTAGAACGTGTAAGTTGCGATAGATATATAGTCACGAGTTAATGTAGAGAAATGGGTAACTTGTTTGAGAAAACAATATAGACGTTCGTGTGAGATATTGGTTAGTTAATATCCTGAGCATCGAATTAATGGGCCAATAGTCATAAGTTTAGAACTTAGTGATCAAAGCTAGGTCTAGATTGCCTTAGAATCACCAACTAAATAGTCATTTGACATTGCACTACTCGAACCATGGTTAAAATATAAGTGAATGGGTACTAGGTGAAAACGTCTTGAGAAAGTGAATACAGTGTATTCACTTGTTTTGCATACGGCGTACAGTGGCGGACCCAGCCAGGAAACTAAGGTGGTTCCTTAGTCGAGACATAAAAGTCAACAGGGCAATAGTCAATATGTCCTACCGGTCGGTTTGGGTCGGGTCGGGTCTATTTTAATAAAGTGACATTAATTTTAAAATCATCGAGCACATTTTAAGGATGAAGTAATAGTTAAAGTGATAATAGTTAAGTTTTGCTAGCTTTTATATGTTGGAAACGGTTCATATATGGTTAATGGTCATTGGCGGACTCAGAAGAAAATCTTAGATGGTTGGTCGATACGATAAAATCAAACCGGTCGACAAGTCAAACAGACAATGGTTCGGGTTAAGTAGTATCTCGTGGAATTTTACAATAATGTTGCGTGTAATGTTTTTTTTATGATTAGAATAGAAAACTTTTTTTACGATTAATTGACAATATGTTAATATATATATATATACATAGGAGAAAGATAATTTCGTTATGATAAACCAAATATTCAAGATTGGTATTGTCTTTTATATATTGAGAACTTTGACAAAAAGAAAAAAAAGGTTTACTTTAACCAATTCTAATATTGCTTATACAAAACAAAAGTCTCGCTTTTGCTATATTCAAAATAAAAATTACTAAGACCAGAATAAAAGCAACTAATGTTTTGCACTACATAAACATTCAATAAAAGAGACTTTGACTGAGTTACATCTACTTCACCTTCTTCACGCAGCAGAGTAACCTGCGTTTCCGACAATAAACCTTTTTCTTCTGGTTTTCTACTTTTTCTTTTTCTATTATTAGATCTGAGCTTTCCAAGGTGGTTCCTTGTTATTTTACAAGGTGGTTCCGAAAAATATTACTATATCGCTTGTTAAATATATTTTTTTCTAAGGTGGTTCCCGGGCACCACCTAAGCACCATATAGGTCCGCCTCTGACGGCGTATTGACCAATATAGTGTATGTGATTTCTATAAGATATGGTGTATCCACGTTTCTAGACAGCGAGGACGGAACTTAGAAGGGACTGCAGTGGGTTGTGGCCCCTCAAAATTTTTGAATCTATGTATATTTTATAACCTTTTATATATGATTTTAGTCATTTTTATACAAAAATTTCATTGTAGTGTATATCGGCCCCCCTAAAATAAATAGTTTTTAAGTTCCCCATGCACAGAAAACGTTCAAGTTTTGTCCCTGCTAAACAACAAAAATATTTTTCGTTTTATGTCTTTATCTTTTGGTTTTTCTAATTATCTGTTTTTTTGTAATTTTTGTATCTTGTTTATGTAAATTTTCCTTGCTTATGCTATTTTGTTTTCTTGGATTGTACATATTTCAGGATATAATGGAGATTAAAAAATACATAGCGAATCTGACCATGTAGGGTTACTTATTATATGAATAAAAGAAGTCTTAAGACAAGGAGTGATACGTGCACGAATATTAAGAGCGTGAAGACCAAGTCTCTTCATTATTTCTTTTTGTTTTTCACGTCTCTCATGCATGTTTGAGTCATTTCATGCACGTTAGAATTTAGTTGCTAGTCTCATGCATAGTGGTCCACCCAGTCACTTGTCTTCCCATGTTTTGTTTAGTTCCTTAAATTTAGCACATGCAATATGCAACTGTTTCCTATATATAGTACTGTAATTTGGTTCATGAAGAAGAGAAGAAAAATGAAATAGAAAAGTTTAGTTCAAGAGTAGTTGTAGTCTAGTTAGTTTAATTATGTATTAGGAGAGTGATCATCTCAAATCGATCTTCTATCAACGGTGCTTTCATTGCAACGTACTATGCCTCCATCAATCGAAGAGTCCATGGCCTTCATGGCCAAGAACGTCGCGAAACTTATCGCTACCAACACCTTACACAACGAACAACTAGCCGCATCAACCGCCAAACTCAAACTTATCAACAAAGATTACAATCGTTAATGCACAGCTATTGGCTACCATTAGCAAAACCAAGGCTGAGTTTCTCACCGCTAACACCAAAACTGACATCACCGAGACAACAACGAAGGTCAAAATCGAAACCACCTCTCCCATTATCGATATCAATAACCATGACAAAACCAACGAGGAGCAAGACAAAAACAAGGCTAGCAACCCGAGTCACAATATGGTACAAGTCCAACCGGCAAATTCCCTCAAACCGCGCGGCACCGCCCTACGCATTATCAGCGCCACAAACCCATTAACTAATTATCGTAGCACACAAAATCAAAGTGTTGGACTACCATTGCAATGCCTTGCCACCACCGATATCCAAGCCTATTGCCAACGAGCACTATGTTTTTATTGCCCAAAAGTGTCTCTTGCCAGTCATCAATGTTGTCCACCAAAGCTTGTTTTTCTCTGCATCCAACCGAAACAACCTTGGAAGCCACGTGACACAAGAGATAATGCCACGAGTCTTGAGGACAAGACTCGTTTTCAGGCGCAGAGTATTGATACGTATTCATATTGAAATTAAGCACATTTGCATAAAGGAGTTCACCTGAAGACTTCTTCCAATTCTAGTTGCATGCATATAGGGGCCACTAAGGCATTTTAGCATGTTTTCCTTTTGATATTCCTAAAGACTAGCAACACGAACTAGTCCAATGTATTTGCATGATCACATGATAAGGTTTGACTCCTAAAGTCCAACCACCTTTCTTTTAGTATAAATATTGTAATTCTGCATGAAGAAAATAGAGAAGAAAAATCAATTAGAAAAGTTAGTAGTTTAGTAGTTTTAGTATTCTGTTCTTAATCTTTTTCTTGGAGATTGACAACCTCAAGTAGTCCCTATCAAAGGGCTTTATCCTTCTCGTTTCTTATATATTTCTTGGGAGATTGACCATCTATAATCGGCCTATATCAATTTGGTGCTTTCATTCATCTTACTCATGCCTCCAACCGAAGCCGCCATGGCAAATTTGGCTGAAACCATGGCCAAGTATTACCCCAAACATGTATGCAAGTATTATCCCGACTACCCTTCGTATACTCCACTACCAACATCCAAACCATCTAAACCACCAACCCTTGACGAATCCTTGGTTAAATTAGTTAATATCATGGATAAGTTTAACACCCACCTCGCTTCACAAAACATGAAGCTCCAACTCGCTTCAAAATGCCTCGCCCCCTCTACCGCCAACCTTGTTTTCATTAGTACCAAGACCACCACACTCATTTCCACCATCATTGGAACCAAGTCCAATGATCAGACCACCCATAACACACATCATTCCACAACCACAAGTAGTGATACAACTATCTCCAAGACCTACACCGAGGTCGTCACCCAAGCGCCCATCATTCAGAATGCCGAACTGTGTACTAACACACCAACCGTCATCATGCCACCACCAAAAACACAACAAAACATCACACAACAAAACTCATTACCATCATCGATGCAAAAGTAAAAACAACGACAATCGTTAGTGCTCATGTCAAACATCACTCAAACTTACCATCGAACCAACCTGTTAATATAAAGTAAACCGTAAAAATGTTTATTTATATTTTATGATCTCTCCTTTTGTTTTGTCGATAACAAAACCTAAACCTATAAAGTAAAAACAAAATCTATTTGTTCTAAGCCAATAGTTTTTCTAACTCTCTAAAACTAATCTCTAATTACTCTTTGCATTTCTCTCATAGATGATTGAAATGGACAAACAATTAAAGTTTTTGAATGAAATTGTTTATACTCGTAATCAGTCAATTCAGACCATTCAACAATGTCTTTTCTAAAAATCACAACTTTACTAGTCTTCTAAATATTTTTCACATAAAGACCATATTCACATAAACATTTCTTTAAGTTATCTCTTTCATAAAAAAAGTCTTCTTCAAGATTATACATTACTTATGTTTAATCACTTTAAACTATCAAAGTTCATACTTATTCATCAAAAATGAAAAAGGCTTTACAAATCCTCATATTATTCTTTAAGATTTTAAAACATAAATTCAGCTACTGTATTCCGGTGCCCTCTGGTTTGCAAGCCGGTGCCCTTTGTCAACAGCACCGGAAGAACCGGCATACAGTAACTTTGTTGGCTATAAATACCAACTCATTTCTCTTGATTCCACACACTTCTTAATACAATTCTCTCTCTAAATAATCAGTGTATAACTGACCTTCTATGTCTATTCCTCTTATGTTCTTTGTCTTTGTAGATCTATTATGAAGATATGTTGTCAAGTTAAGTACTTCTAAAGTATTATCTTGTCATACCATCTTACAAGCAAGGTCTCCACATCCACATGACCCAAGCCTCTTAATCTCAAGCTTCTTCTATCTTATCATTCTTATTATCCTTTCTATGAAGTGTAAAGTACTTAGGTGATGATGATGTAAGTGTAAATGTTTGGTACCTAGTAGAGGACAAACATCTTTGACGTGTTGTAAACCATATTATTGGTTAAACCATATCTAGATTAGAAATGGTGGAAGGGTGTTAGTATATTGGTGAATGGTTCTTTCTCATAGAACCCGGTGTTTAACTTAGCACCGGATAAAAGGGTAAGTAAAAGTTGTGAGGCTTCTCCGCCGGTTAAAGGAGTTATGGTGATTAGTGTATTCAAACTCTCGAGTAGGTGACTCGGGGAGTGGAGTAGGGCAAGGAAGGTGTCCTTGTAGCCGAACCACTATAAAAGAACGTGCCTTATATCCTTTGCATCCTCACTAGTGTTATTTATTTATATTTATATTCACTTGATAAGCATGTGGTGCGTCAATCACAATCATGAATACATCACATAGTCTAAACATCTTAGTTGCGGAAAAGTCAAGGCTTAGTACGTTTTAAGCTTTGTGTTTAGACTATTGCACAATGTACCCTTGATTTGATTTGGATATGCCTATGTGTTTAGGTACTTGTTATTTTATTGTGACTACTAAATCTATTTCACATTAAATCAATCATTGATGGACAATTAGATATAAAAGATTTGCAAACAAACTTTTTGATACAAGAAAATTTTAAGGGAAAACGCATTCCCCCCCCCCCCCCCTCTACGTTTTCCACACATTTTATAAAAAAATATGAGGTTGAATAAAATTCCTTTGATCATAAAATGCATTAAGCATTTATTTATTCATACCTTTAAGTGATTAAATATTTTAAATGGAAATTTACGACTAATTACTTGTTTACGTTTAAGTTTACACTGAACGTTTTTACATTTTGTGATTATCAAAACGTAGAGAGGTCGAAGAATATTAAAAACGTTTTTAGGCATTATTTTTATCAAGGAGATGGTTTTTCTTAATCAATCTAAATATTTGAACAAGTATGCTAAGAAATTGGCGTAAAGAATCTAAACCAATGAAAAACCCCTATGTCCCAACGATACCAACTCCATGAAAGACAAAAGAGTGTGAGTCGGTAGATAGTACATGTATCGAGGCATGATAGGTTGTTTATTATCACATACTGGCATAGCAAGGCCCGATATCATTGTTTAGTGTTTCCTTGTGCCGCTTCCAAGAGGCTCCCCGAACCTCTCACCTTGACGCGGTTATGCTGTATCTTCTGATACATTAAAGGGACACTATACCTCTCACGGTTTATGGTATCCTAAGGGGAATCGGCATATAAATAGTAGTATATGCTGATTAATCATGCTGGAGATTATTGTGGACGAAAGAGCACTAGCGGTATTTGTACGTTTGTGGATGTTGTTTGACAATCCTGCGTGTCTCGAGAAAAAAACCGCTTCTTGCTATATCCACTATCGGAAGCTGAAGACCGGTAAGCGCCAGAAAGGCATGTCAACAAGCATATTAGGATTGAACAAACTCTCATCGACTACAACTACGCTCGACGACGTTTCGATCATGTGTGACAAAAAGGCGGTTATTGACCTTAGCAAAAAACCTGGTTGCAACATTCTCGTACTAAACACATCGAAATACGTCACCACTTTCTTCGTGATAATGTCCAGAAAGACATTATCTCAATCGAAAAAGTGTTGTTCGTCGATAATATTGCCGACATCCTTACTAAACCCTTTTGAAGTGATACGTTTATAAGATATCTACGTCGTGCTTTAGGAATGATGGAACACATTATATAAATCTTATGCGTCGGCTTCTCTTGCTTCTAGTTTCGTTCTAGTCGTGTTCATTTCGTGTCATGACAACTGAAATACTTCATCCAAAGTTATTTGTGCATTTTAATTCGCAAAATGCAAATTAAACGTCGCTCCCTTTTTTTGTAAAATATCAGTCAAAACTAAGTCTAAAATCCCTTTGCTGAAGGCGGCCCTCATATCTCCGGCTGCCACCTATATTTTTGAGGGACGCTGACAATATGGGACCGTCAACTAGAAATCTCCAATTCCTTCCACCACCTTAGTCAAGAATTTCAAAACACAAACCAACACCCTTTTTCTCCTCTGCAGCGACGAACACTACCAAAACAACCTAAAAAATCAAAATCAACCATTAAAACACTAATTGAAGATAAAATCAACACCTACAATCATTCCTAACATCATCAACATCATTAATTATAAGTCATTCTAATTTCTTTCAATTTGAGTATAGGGTTTATGATGAACACAAAAATTAAAATTGGGGATTTTTTATTTTTTCTGTAAATTTTTTGTATACAATTAGGACTAATAGGTTAAATGTATAATAATATGGATTCCTGTGACATAGGATTTGCATTTTAGTTAGTGAGTTTGATGAAAAATTGATTTTGAACAAAACTCTATTTTATTTTCAAATCACTCCGTTAGGAACCATATAGAACTTGGTGTTATGATGTTAATACAACCAAAAACATTTTTCAACACATGCATAATGTTCATGAACAAGGTCGATGGATACATAATTCATATGTATTTTTTGACATGTTTGGATGAGTCAAATCAAACTAAGGAGCGTTTGGATTAACTCTTAGGATTTTTTTTTTAGGTTGAGTTAATCGTTATTCTCTTTTGTCAAACTTTAGGCACGCACTAGATACCTATTTCAGTTAGAAAACCTTACTAAAATTGGCACTCATTTAATTAGGTGAAATGACATTGGAAGAAGAACTAAGCTTACACAAATCATCAGTTCTACTAACTCTGCTGAAAAACTATCTTCCCAATAACTTAAACCCTTTATTTCAAAAAACTAGAGTGTACGTCAATTCTATGAGGTCGGTCCGTATCTTTATGAAAATCTAAATATGATAATATTCAAATCATGTTTCAAATTATCAAACTACAAAGTATATATGAACTCCACGAAGGGATTTGTCCAAGATTTCTGCTAGAATTTTATTCTTCAATAGAAATTACTAGAGACAATGATCAAAATATCTTTTTGAAATTCTGGGCATTAAAAAGAACATTCAAATTTTATACTAGAGTTCTATTTGCCTTGGATTCTTTATCCATTCATGTGAAGGAGAATATTCTTACTCTGAAGATTCATCTCTCGACTCTTTGAGAATCAATAAGAATCAAACACACCTTACCAAACACAATCCCAAACCACCAAATGACATTATTAATCAATCAAAACAACTAGACAAACATCTTTCCACAAAATCTTAAAGAAGAACTTCGTCATGACATGAGATCTTGCAATGAAATCATTTAAGATAATCTTTGGCACTCAAAATAACTCAAATTTTCTCCATGCATCATCATGTCACATGATGTATTGCATTCAAACAAGTACTCCTCTTTCAAAACTTTGCATCTTTCTAACAAACAAGTTGAAAGATTAAATTCAACCAAACTCTCTAATGCCATATGGAATGATTCTAAATCTGTCTATATGATTACCTATCAAAATTATTCCTTATCTATAAAATTCAAAATATATATCATATTGGCCATCCATGAAACTTTAGGTTCATCCTACTCATCTTTAAGCAATTATCTCCATATCCTCTGAAGATGTTTCAAGTAATGATTCGAATACTGTTTGAGATATTTCTATTATTGATATACGTACTATTATTATTGCTATGTAATAACCTCTTTTCAGTTATTATCTCTAGTAGTATGTGTTTCTAACTTGTTTCTTAGTCATTAGTCATGCTTTCTATATGACGTTTCATGAACCTTTATGTCACTTATATGCTTCTGCTTGACTTCATTGCATGCTTTTTATTTTCTTTTGGTTAGATTATGTGATTCTTAAAGAAATAGAACATGCACAATCTCCCTATATCCAACCTTCTTAGGTAATTTGAAAAACGATTAAACATTTGGAACATTAGTAATCCTCCAAAGTACGGCCCCCAAATGGAGGGCGGTCCCCTACTTTATATCGGATCACGCTAATATTTATGGACCGCCTTAGGGAACCACAAATATTCTCTGTTCATCTCTTTCTGCAACTTTGACCCTATTCCCTTTAGGTCCAGTCATCCTTTCCTAAATTAACTAAACACTCCTTAGAATCTTTATTCCTCAACGTCATTCCTTTCCTAAAATTCTTCTATATCTGAACATCATTCTTCTCCATCTCAATCACATCTTCTCTTCTAAATCTTTTATTCGCCTAAAAAATCCTTATTCTTTCCTCTTAACAAATACCCCTCGTGACTATCTCTAACGAATAATACCAAGGGCAGTCTGAACTTGGAGAGAAAAAGTCATGATCTTCCTCCTTCACCACCTTCTCCTCCACCAAATAGGACTACTCCTACCTCTACATCTATCATCAACTCTCTCTCCTTCCATTCTCTTCACCTCCATTAAAACTCAACCAAAACCTAAATGACATTCATCTCCTATCAATATTGCTTAACATTAGCCTCCAACAAAGTAATTGAGCCGCAAATCTTTTCACCTCCTACCTCACCCATATATCCTCACTTTCTGTAGAAAAATGTTAACTTTCATTCAAATTCTTTTCATTGTTGCTTGGAACCAAAAATCTATTTGATACATGAAAGATGACCTTCATGTTTCAAATCTCTCATCATTGGTCCTTCCACTCAAAAATTTTATTTTTTTCCAATCTTCAAATAACAACCTCCTCAGCCATAATTTATGCACTTTAGAAGATCATTTCACCTAATACTAAACACCATCTTTTGGATTATGGCAATCTATTACATTTCAAGATCAATAGTGTAGATCTATGCCTTATTTTGATCTTTATCTCTTATGATTATCTACTTTATCTTGTAATGATTCATACAATTATAGTATGATTTTTTCGTATCATGTATTTAACTTCAATTGAAATCAATGCTTCTTGTATGAGCCTATTAAGTAATGAATGAAGCCACTTTATGTCTTGATTGCTATATTGCTACTTTTTGAAAGATATTTGTCTTGCACTTGTACCTCTAACTTTGTTTTGTAGCAAACAATTTCGTAAGATCGATCCCCTTAGCCCCCCCCCCCCCCCCCCCCCCCCCCCCCCCCCCCCCCCCAATTTTTTTTTTTTAACAAAAAAAAAAAATTTTTTTAAAAGACTTCTGAATGAGGAGGAGATAATCATGGGGGGAGTCTTGATATCGTCGATTCTTTCTATCCTCAGTTACTCGTCGATCATCCTTTTGGAATTCACAAAAGGGGAGAAATGAAACAAAATCATTAATAATTTATAACTGTTTAATTTTATACGTAATGAGGTATATATTTTGTCCTCATCAAAATGAGATTGATTGTTAATACAAATAATGTCTAAAAAACGTTATATATATTTTTCAGACTCTTATCGTTTTGATAATAACAAAAAATGTAAAAACGGTTAGTACAATTTAACGTTGTAGAAAGTATTATCGTTAAAATTCATTTCCTAAGTATAATCACCTTAAAGTTATGAACCAACAAATCATTAAGATGATTAGTGGATCAAGACATTAATTTTTCTTTTATCCATCATATTTTTACAAAAGAATTTCATAAAAATAATTATACAAAATAATTTCTAATTAAAAGAAAATTTTTATTAAAAACTTAAAATTTGAGATTCAAATTTTCCCCCCAAAATGGAAAGTTCCATACCAGATACAACCTTCCTCACAAAAAGACAAAAAGATAAGCGTAGTCTACTGGACGGCCCCCTTATAAGCCTGGCAGCGCCCAGATATATCTGGGACCGCCAGGACCGCCCTCAGTGACCGTTGGGTTTTCCTGCCTATAAATACTGCTTTATTTCTTGCAGAAAAACACAACTCTTAGCACGAAAAAAAATTTTTTAGATAACTTTCTCTCTCTAAAATTTCTTTCTCTCTCTAAATCTCTTGATCACTACATCTTAGATCTATGTTTTTAAGTGATCTTAATCTCTTTTCATCTCTTCTTTCTCCTTCAAGTGCTAAGAGAAGAACATAGTATTCTGCCAAAGATACGGAATGGTATTAGTAGATCTCTCCTCTCTTCTTCTAAGTACCAAATCTCTATTGTAATTATCTTGTGTATTTGTGTGATTCAGATTGTGTGTAAATCCGATAGTGTAGATCTAGTGATTGTGTATTGATTATGAAGTGGTAGATTGGTTCTAGCTAAGATTAGGATTCGACATTTAGCTTAGTGTTGCAAAACAATGTAAGTGACGTGTAAACGGTTTTCTCCGCCTAAAGGAAGCTTGTTGATATAGTGAAATCTCGAGTAGGATACTTGGGGAGTGGAGTAGGGCGAAGAGGTGCTTCGTAGCCGAACCACTATAAAATCTTGGCGTCTTGGTTTGATTGTTCCTTTCCTTATCTCTTAATATTATTGTCATTATTATTTAGCTTTAGTTTAGATTGTTATATTGTTTGTTCATATTGTGAATTGGTTAAACATACAACTCGAATCTAAATATTTTGAAAGCAAACTTTTAAAACGCAAACGAACCTGTAAACTATTCAACCCTTCCCCCTTCTAGTTTCCATATAAGGCTCTTATGATCTGTAAAGATTTTGATTTTCACCCCATAGATATAGTGCCTTCATAGTTTTAAAGCAAACACTACTGCTGCTAGTTCTAGATCATGAGTGGGATACTCTTCCTCTTCTTTCTTAAGTTGTATGGAAGTATAAGCGATGACTCGACCTCTCTGTATCAGAACACAACCGAGGCCATTTGAAGATGCATCGCAATAAACTTCCATATCATCATTTCCTTCAGGCAAAACTAAAACTGGTGCCTGACTTAATTTCTGCTTTAGAACCTGAAAAGAAATCTATTGATCTTTACCCCATTCGAATCTTGCATTCTTTCGAGTGAGCTTAGTAAGGGAAGATGCAATTTTGGAAAAATCTTGAATGAAGCGGCGGTAGTACCTCGCGAGGCCGAGAAAATATCTAATCTCTGTGGGAGTTTTAGGCTGCTCCTAATTCATGATGGCATTAATCTTTGCCGGATCAACTTTAATGCCTTCATTATTTATAACATGTCCGAGAAATTGGACTTCTCGGAGCCAGAATTCACATTTGGAGAACTTAGCATAAAGCTTTTCTTGTTTTAGCATACTGAGTACTTGGCGCAAATGAGTTTCATGATCCTTAGATGACTTAGAATAAATCAGAATGTCATCCATAAAGGCTGCTGGGGCATTCGTCAAGCCAAATGGCATAACAATGAATTCATAATGTCCATATCTGGTCTGAAAAGCTGTTTTCGGGATATCTTCTTCCTGAATCTTTAACTGGTGATATCCTGATCTTAGATCTATTTTGAAAAGAAACTCGCGCCCTGAAGTTGATCAAATAAATCATCAATTCTGGGTAGAGGGTAACGATTTTTTATAGTGATTTTATTGACGCGTATTCTTGGTGGTAATGCATTATCGCATGCTACCATTTTTCTTTTTTACAAAAAGGACTGGAGCTCCCCATGAGGGGAAACTATGGGCGAAATTAAAAACCTTAGTCAAGGAATGGAATTCTGGTTACAATTAACTCAGATTGAGATGGATGATTTACCTCGTGGTTTTGGCAGACGTTACAGAAAGTGTTTGAGACGCGATTGGATTTGAGTACTGCTTAACATCCTCAAGCGGATGGATAAAGTGAACGTATGAGTCAGACTTTGGAAGATATATTGAAAGCATGTGTTATCGATTTTGGTAGTAGTTATCATTTGAGCATTCAGTGTGCTCCGTTTGAAGCTTTGTATGGAAGGAAATGTAGGTCGCCTGTTCTATGGGTAGAGATTGGAGAGAGTAGTTTGACTGGACTTGAGTTAGTACAAGAAACGACTGATAAGGTAGTGTTGGTAAAAGAAAAGCCCTAAGCGGCGAGAGATCATCAAAAGAGCTATGCTGGTAATAGGCGTAAGCCATTAGAGTTCGAGGTGGGAGATCATGTGTTGTTAAAGGTGTCGCCATAGAAGGGCGTAATGCGTTTTGGAAAGAAGGGTAAGTAGCACCAAGATATGTAGGACCGTTTGAGATCCTTGAAAGGATTGGCCTTGTTGATGATAGGTTGAGGTTGCCTGAGGAGTTGAGTTGTGTACATGACACATTCCATGTGTCGAATCTAAAAAAATGTGTTGGCAGATGCTAGTCTGCATGTGCCATTGGATGAGATCAAGGTTGACAAAACTCTACGTTTTATTGAGGAACCTGTTAAGAATAGTGACCGTGAAGTTAAGAGGTTAAAATGTAGCAGGATGGTGGTAGTTAAGGTCCATTTGGGCTCGAAGTGAGGTCTTTAGGACCTCAGGTAAACTGAGTATCCACACTTGTTCGTTGAGCAATGAATCATTGGGAGTTTTAGTTAAAGTTGGGTACGTAAGGTTTCTTGTAGACCTTAGTACGCCCTTAGATGTGTTTGTGTGATTTTGGTTAAAGTTATTTTATCAATAAACTCGAAGTCGAGCCGATTCTTCAAAAACGTTGGGCTTTGTAACAACTTATAACTTGGTTTCAAGATAGTTCTTGTTTGATGAGTTGCGAGACCGGGTTGTAAATGACGTTGTTACGCAACTTAAGGTTTTTGACGAGTCTCCTCGATGATGAGTGAGGTTCAGGTAGTTGGATGTTTCTTTTTGTTTGGAGCGGTTATGCTGCTATGCGTACCCTTTGTGGCAGGCAAAGTTGTTAGCAGTAAGATATCTTGTGAGAGTTAGTTGGAATTCAAAGTGTAACTTTGAGTTAACATAGGTATGGGAGGACTACTTAAAAGATAAGTATCCTCGATTAATTGTTTGGTAATGATAGAGTTGAACCTTTTAGTTAAATCTCGGGACGAGATTTCCTAAAGGAGGGGATACTGTGACAACCATGACTTCGGCAAGTTAGTCAAACTATTAGTGTTGACTTATGTATCTGTTGCAATGTATGGTTTATGTGTTATTTGTGTTTATACGTGTTTATATGTGTTTATGTGGGATATGTGAGATTTGGTAATCAATCCATTGAGCGTGATCGTCTCATTGGGATTGGATTTGTGTTGGATTTTGTGGAGTTAATTTCGTTCACTTTTGGTGACAAGGAAATGATTTCGTGATTTGAGCGTTTTAGTAATTTATCGTGTAAGTATTATTATGTATACGTATTTATGTGTTAGTAATGTTAGGTATGAATAGGTGTTAGTGGTTAGAATAAGAAAGAAATGAAATTCTTATTTTTGGAAAGTTAGGTTTAATAAAAATGAAAAGTTATTTATTTTTAAGGGTTTAGTAAAGTGCGTTTATGCAAAACGGTATGCGCAAATAAGCTTAGGTTTTTGTAGAAAATTAAGGTAATACAAGTAATTAGTTAATTAAAAATAAAAAAATAAAAAAATATATATATAGGGCCATTGGGCCGGTTTTGGAGAAAAAAAAAGGAAACTAGTTTGATTCAAATTAGGATTCTAAGGTTATAAATATGGGATTAAGTAAAAACTAAAACACTTTTACTTCCCCTCTCCCCTAGAACCGGTCGAACCTACTCCCCAAAGAAAAAAAAAGTTTTTTTTATCAAGAATCAAGGAGCAAGAAGTAGGTATGTTTATTAATCTTTGTAATTAGTTATTCTTTAAATTCATGTAACATTAATTATGGTGGAACTAGGGTTTTCATAAAATTCAGATTTTGTATGATCTTTAATGATGATTAGGATAATTAGGGTGAGTGGTAAATTAATTTGGGTTTTAATGGTGCAAGAGTTAGGGTTTAGATCGCGTTAGAACTTGATTTAGATTAGGACAGAATTTAGGGCTGTGTTGTTCGGCTGTTATCTCGATGATGGTAATAGATTTTGTCAAGTTTCCGGTATCTATGATGTAGCTCAGAGAGTCTAGTTTCCAGAACATCCGCCATCAATAAGTTTTTAAGTTCGGAAGTCATTCACAGATGTTGGTACGAGAACGTTGTCAAAGCAGTAAATTCGGGTCAGATTTAGGTCAGATTACGAGGTGTAAAACCCCCACTTAAAATTTGAATTAGGATTATCAAACCAACAGGAGTTTAAATCTATGTGTCTGTTAAAAATCCCCCAAAGGGGAGCTTCTGATTTGGAGTCTAAGTATGGTTTTTAGGTCCAAACTTTTTAGTGTGCGATCAGATCCGAAACTGAGTAGTTAAAAGTTTGATTTTATTTGGGACACTTAAGATGTTTAAAAAAAATTAGTGGAAAAATACATGGGGATTATTAAACTCATGATATTGATACCTGTGATTATGTGGTAAAATTATATAGGTAAGTAAGTGTGGTTTAGAAAATGGTTAAAGGAGTGACATTAATAATTCTGGCATATTTTGGTAAATTGATTGAACATTGGAAAAGTGTGTAAACATGTTGGGTTTTGGTTGGGCATGGTGTCATGGTGACCCTTGAGGGTAATTAAACTATTAGGAATCATCATTTGATTGTTTGATGGGCATTTGTTATTGGCTTGGTCGCGTGTTAACTGTGTTTGTTTTGTTGTTTAGATTTTTGTAGTGTTTTGTGGAAGCTGCAATGCCTCTATCAGGTGAGTTTCATAGCCCATTTTTCTTATGTTTTCTTGAGGTGAAAATAATGCTATGAGTTTAAGTATTGAAGTACAAGGGGTTTACTCTAATAACAAGACATACAATACAACCAAACAAGACTAAGTAGCCAAACCAACAAACATTCAATATGAAATCAAACAAGAATAACTAGGAGATTTAAACTATGCATGCAGCCTATGGTCTCTCTAGCCACTTCTCTCATTCCTATAATCTTCATTATGCTTACCTAAAAATGATGCTTAAAAACGTCAACACAAAGGTGGGTGAGAGACATAGGTTTAAGACACGAAAATAAAATCTTATACATAATTATTGTGATTAATGCAAACATGGCAGGACAATTACTGCACTATCATACAAGCTAGCATGCAAATGTAAACACAACGAGCATGGGAAGGAACGTGTCCCTCGATCCAACAAGTATTAACAATTTGGGTAGGAACGTTACCCCCTATCCATTAAACCGTCACTTCACATGGGTAGAAATGTTACCCCCGATCCCAATATCATAACAAATGGGTAGGAACGTTACCCCCGATCCCAATACACATAAGCATTTAACACGTAGCATATAATAGCCAAGTAAAGTCCATACACATAAAAAAAGCACATAATCATAGTAATTAGAACATTTTAAATCCATTTGTATCATTTCCATCCCAATTTAAAATCAATGTAAAAGAGGGACTATGAAACTCACCTGATTCATAGCTACTTCACAAATCCTTGCAAATCAACTAAATACAAATAAAACACGTGTTACACTCGATTAGGCTAAATGCCCAAGTCGATGTAGCAATCAATTGATGGACTACTATGTCTATACCATCTTTAAAAACCTTTTTACAACACTTCTTAACCTTATTTATAACCTAAATACTCTTAATCCTTTTATTCGAATTTTCAGCTTTTAAGTAGAATTTTGTAGTCATTTCATGACCACAAATAAAATACTAAATCATCAAATTGGTACTTCTTATTGCATTTCCAACCTTCTCAATGGGTTATGAACTACTGAGATTTAAAAAAAAATATTGAGTCAAATTATTTTATAAAAAATCAACATCACAAAGTGTCCAGAACTTGACTTGAGTCGACCTTCAAAAAGTTTAGCTTGAGCAGACCCATTTAAACACTTAGAAAAATTCTATAAAAATTCTAAAAAATCATAAATAACATGAACTTGCTACAGTAACAATTCCATTAATTAAAAAGACGTTTTGATATGGTTTTTGACCTCACATACACAACTCAGAATCTGCCCCAAAAACTCAGATTTGACAACGAATTTTGTAAAATTATTTTGACTGATTTTCGCTCACTTTTAATTCATGAAACTAATGGGGTTGGAAAGTAGATTCTTTGTAGTTAATTTTAGGCTCAAGAAAATCAATAAAAGCTATCCGTGTGACCGAGTTATGACTCTCACAAGATGACTCAAAAATCTTCCCAGTTTTCAGTTCCGAATTTACAACATTTAACCCTAATTAAACATACCCAAACCCGAATTATTATCCCTAAAACAATTTTTGATGACGATAACATATTAATTACAGAGCTTTTACAAAACCTTAATCCATCAATTCAATTGTTACATAATTAAAACAATGATTAAAACATTTGTGTGATTAGCAGTTTAAAATCTTGAATTGATTTAAGATTAACAAAAGATCTTACCTTGAATTTTGAGAAACTAAAAAAAATATGGTGGCTAGGGTTCCTTGTTTCTTGGTTGACACAGAGAAGCGAGGGAAAAAAATACTGATTATGTTTTATAAAAAGGTAACAAATTAGACACCTAGTTGAATTAGACTTTCTTCCTTTTTTTCCACATGCTGATCCAAACACCCCCTTTAATTAATAAATTTATTATTTTATTATTTTTTTTATAAAATTTTGTTTTTTATATATATACATATATTTTTTTTGCAAAAACTTTATATTATACATAGAAATCTTTTGAATAATTTCACATAACTCAAAATAAAAATAGTAACACTGCTTATAATTTTTCCCAACTATTATTATTAATCACTACTTAAATAAATTATCAAATCTCGCTTTACTAAATAATCCCGAATCAAAATTAATGATACACGATACGCTAATTTCTCAATACTATAATATTCAAATGCACTAAAATTCCCAAATCACCATTAATACGAAATGACATGATTAAATCATTCATTTCTGCCATCACAAACACTTATAATAACACGATAACGCATAAATTCATGCTATCATTTCCACCGTCACAAAGTGTGCACGAAATGAAATAGCCACAAAAACCAAAACTCAATCACTAATAGATGAACACGCATCACGGATTGATATCAAATACTCATATAAGATCACATAAGCACACAACCATAACACATATAAATACTTTAATCAACTTTAACGGTTTAACTAACCTGCTTAAGTCATGGTTGTCACAGTCTCCCCTCCTTAGGGAAATTTCGTCCTGAAATTTAATCGTTTCTATTGTTAACAAATTTGCTTACCCACACGAGAGGACAATTAGCAGCATAACAGCTATAAGCAAAGAGAACATCCAACTACATGAGTCTCGCCCATCCCTGAGGAAACTCATCAAAAACCTTAAGTTGTGTAACAACTTGATCCATAACTCAACCTCGCAACTCATCAAACAAGATCTGTCTTGAAATTAAGTTATGTGTTGTTACAAAGCTCAATGTTTTTTAAAGAATTGGTTCGACTTCAGGTTTACTCAATATATAACTTTAACCAAACAACCTCAGAACATTTAAGGTGCACTAAGGTCTGCCATTAACCCTATGTATCTAACTTAACTTAGTACTTCTAACGATAGCTTGCTCAACGAGCAAGTGTGGGTACTTAGATTTTATGAAATCCTTATGACCTCGCTTCAAGTTCCAATGGAATTTAACTATCGAAATCTTACTACGCTTTAAACTTTTAACCTCGCGATCGATAATCTCAACAGGTTCTTTAACAAAACGAAGAGTTTTGTCTACCTTAATGCACATGCATATTTGCATCCGTTAAATACTTCTTTAAATTTGAAACACATCAAGTATGCTACTCAATTATTGAGACAATCTTAATTAATAGGCCATAGGATCGATCCTTTTAATGATCTCAAATGGTCCTACATACCTTGATGCTAACATGTCTTTCTTTCCAAACGCACTACACCTTTTCAAGGCGACACCTTTAGTAACACTTGATCCGCAACCTCAAACTCTAGTAGCTTGCACCTATTATCAGCATAGCTCTTTTGACGATCTCTCGCCGCTTTGAGCTTTTCCATTATCAAGACTACCTTATCAGTCGTCTCTTGCACCAATTTCAGTCCAATCAACCTGCTTTTTCCATTTTTAGCCCACAGAACGGGCGACCTACATTTCCTTCCATACAGTGCTCCAAACGGAGCACATTGAATACTCGAATGATAACTATTATTATAAAAAAATTCAGCTGACGGTAGGTGAACATCCCAACTGCCACCAAAGTCGATCACTCACGCTCTTAAATTATTCTCCAATGTCTGAATTGTATGCTCACTTTGTCCATCCTTTTGAGGATGATAAGCCGTACTCATATCCAATCACGTCCCTAAGACTTTCTATAATATTTGCCAGAACCCTTGAAGTAAATCTTCCATCACGATCTGAGATGATTGACACGGGCACTCCATGCCCTGCTACTATCTCATCAATATAAAGCCTTGCTAACTTCTACATCTTGTAATCTTCTCGTACTGCTAGAAAGTGGGCTGACTTAGTTAGTCTATTGACTATTACCCAATTCGCATCATCCCGCTACTTGATCTTGGCAACCTTGTAATAAAGTCCATAGTTATTCTACCATATTTCCACTCAGGTATCTCTAGCTGTTGCGATAAACATGAAGGTCTTTGATGTTTCAGCATTCACCTTTAAACAAGTCAAACAATTGCTAACATAGGTAGCAATATCCTTCTTCATACATGGCCCTCATGCATATCTCTAAGGTCATAGTACGTCTTATCCGCTCCCGGATGTACCAATTACCTTGATGCATGAACCTCGTCCATAATTAATGTCCTTACATCACTTATTAATGGAACCCATATAAAATACATACCTTCATCTTCCTTCCTTTCCATTGGCTGGTCCAGGCCACGCATCATTTCTGCTGTCACGTTCTCTACCTTGGACGCCTTACAAGGAGCAGCCAATATTTTGTCCTTAACACTTGACTAATAGTCATGGACATTGTGCGTACTCGTCTTGGTTTCACTCTCTCCTTTCTACTTAATGCATCTGCCACTACATTCGCCTTTCTAGGATGGTAACAAATCTCACTGTTGAAATCACTAAACAATTCAATCCATTTCGTTGGCACACGTTTAACTCCTTCTGATCAATTATGTGTTGAAGACTCTTATGATCCGCATAGATGACACTCTTTGTTCCGTACAAATAATGCCTCCAAGTCTTAAGAGCAAACACTACTGCTCCCCATTTCTAGGTCTTGGTTGTATAATTCTTCTCCATGTACTCTCAACTGATGGTAACCAGAACGAATATCTATCTTAGAGAAATAACGTGAAACTTGTAACTGGTCGTACAAGTCGTTGATCCTGGGGAGATTCTTGGTGGTCAGCTTGTGCAACTCTCGATAGTCTATGTACATTCTAATGAACCGTCCTTCTTTTGAACAACACAGGTGCTCCCCACGGGGAGTGACTTGGTCAAATAAAACGTATATCAATGACTTCTAAGGGTTACGAAATATCGAATAGGGTAGCAAACGAATATCAAATCAGAGGCTAGAATACATATAAGGGATTTCACATATGCAAATAGATGTGGATCAAATGACATAAGAATCCTTTAAAGATAGGATAGAATATCTATACCGACAGGAAAGGCAAACAAAAGAGTCAACAAAGCGTATCAAGACAAAAAGGAACACATATCGGATAACAATACGTTTCAAGATTGATAAATACGAAAGATAGAATTCTTATACCAATAATCAACTTTACTCGAAAGAACCAACTAAATACTATTTTTATAAATATTCATTTTGAAACAATAAAGACAGTTGTTTTGAATAAATAAAAAATTATTTAAAAAAATTCGTCTTAAATATAATCCTTTTAAAAAAAATCGTTTTAAACATGGTTTTCATAAAAATTTAAGAGATAGTTATATAAAAGATGTATCACATTTTACCCATATAAATCATTTTAAACATACTTTTCACACTAGTACAAAAAGTGGATTTGGTCACACATAGGCAAAATGGAACGGCCACACATTCACATATTTATGTGGCTAAAGGTACCAAAATAGACAACATTTACTAATTAGCCACACATGAAAATTTCGATTGTGTGACCATTAGAACTGTATTGCCACACATTCGAACATTATGTGGCTAAAGGTAACTAGTAATATTATTTAGCCACATATGAATTTGGAACGCGTGACAAATATAATGAAGCTTGAATCATTAGTCACAATATACATATAAATAATGACAAATATATGTCACACACTTGAACAATGCGACCAAATTGGCATATATGGTCACATGAAGTAGTAATTCTTGTTATGGATGTCAAAAATCATTACAAGTCAAGTTTTGTCACACATTATTTAAGGGTGACTGCTATCTTTTGCTAATTATTTGGCCACATATGAATTTGGGACGCGTGACAAATGAAAAGTAAGGTTGAATCATTAGTCACGATATATATATAAATAGTGACAAATATATGTCACACACTTAAACACTATGACCAAATGCCATATATGGTCACACTAAACATTTTGTTACATATTATTTAAGTGTAGCCAAAATCCAGTACATATGGTCACGTAACTTAATATGTGTGTTTATAGTTTACTTTGTGTTAGCTTGCCAAAAAGCTAATGTGTATAGTCACATTTACTTCTAGCACGATCATGTGACTATATGCCTTTACAATAGCCACAACATATCATAAATGTGTGACTAAATTATGTTTATGGCCATATTTAAGGTGATTATATGTGACCAATATATTCATAACAGTCACATCATGAAGTATTCATGTGGCTATTATTTAGAATAAAAATGTAAAATCGGTCATCATTAAATTTCATGCTTTGTGTGACTAAATATTACAAAAGGCCACATAAACATTCATGTGACCATTGGATGATCAATAGTCACACAAAATACATATTACTTCACTTTAAACAACATATAGTCACACTTATTAACACTTTTAGTCACGTATTACAAAAGGCTACACAAACATATAATTCATGTGGCTATTGGATAATCAATAGTTACACAAAATACATATTTCTTTGCTTTAAACAACATATGGTCACACTTATTAACACTTTTGGTCACTTTATGCTTATGTGACTAAATACCAAAAAAACATGCTTTGTGCGACTAAATATTACAAAAGGCCATGGAGTGACTAATATTTACAAAAGGCCCACACAAACATAAAATTCATGTGACCATTGGATGAACAATAGTCACACAAAATACACATTTCTTCACTTTAAACAACATATGGTCACACTTATTAACATTTTTGGCCACTTTATGCTAAATTGTATGTGACTAAATATTTCAAAAGGTCACACAAACATAAAATTCATGTGGCCATTGGATGATCAATAGTTATACAAAATTACATAATTCCTTCACTTAAACAGACTTGGTCACCATTGACTTATTAACACTTTTGGGTCGCTGTTAGTCCAATACATTTGGTCACATAGACCTAAATATGGTGGTTAAAGTGTATGTTATGTGTAAGCCTTGCCAAAAGCTAATGTTATAAGTCCACATTGACCTTCTATGCACGAACATGTAACTATATGTCTTTAAATAGCCCCAACATATCACAAATGTGTGATTACATATGTTATGGCCACATTTAAGGTGATTATATGTGACCAATATATTCATAACAGTCCACATCGACATAATTCATGTCGCTATTTTTAATAGCAAAAGCGTGAAAATCATGTGAACCCAATATATTCAAAACAAGAAAATAAAAAAAGGATGTTACACCCCAGCAAGAATCGAACCCCCCGCGAACCCCCTCCCTTACGGAAGTCAAGCGGGTTACCACTTTCCAGAGTAAACATATTCGTTAATGTAGGCATTTCCTTTATAATACAGAAGTTTAAGCTTCATTGTTTTGGCAAGGAGCTTAAAGAGTGCTTATAGAAACTGCTTATTAAACCGTGGCTTCTTCTCCCTCTGCTTATTTTCAACTTGTTTCACTTTTAATAAGGTTTTAATAGGTACTTTAGCCTGTAAATGCAATGTGCAAATGCTTGCTTGCAAATGTAAGTTGCAAATGCAATGTGCATATGCAATTTGCAAATGCAATGTGTAAATGCTTGCTTGCAAATGCAAGCTGCAAATGCAATGTACAAATGCAATGTGCATATGCAAGCTGCAATAACACACAAACCTGACAATAACATCACAAACCAAACAGACCAATACATTAAATTTCATAAGGTTTTAAAGAGTACATAATCACTATTACGTAAGTTACCATAAAGTTTGATTGCTAAACAAAACACAAACAAAAGCTAACATCTAATACATGTTAGACTACCATGTGAGACTACCCAAAAAACTTTGATCAAATGCAAGAGCATGATCAGCTTCCACATGAGACATTTCTTTTCCCCTTTGCCTTATCTACACAAGTTTTTGATTTCCTGGCTCCCATTTTCTTTTCAATTTCATCCCATGTAGTAACATTTGGTAGTCCCAACATAGATCTTGTGACTGGTACATGGCTATACATATTTAGTTTATGTTTCTTGCAAACTATAACACCTTGTGTTTTCAAGTCATTGACGACGTCGATGAATCCACAATGTACCTTTTTGTATTGTACGTGTTTGCTTTAAATCGTAAATGTTAAGCTAAATCGCGTAAGCTAAAAATTAGCGTTTAATGTAAACGGGCATCAATCAATTAAACGTTTGAATCAATTAAGTATTAAATAATTATTTTAAGAATAATTATTGTCATCATTAGGTTCATATTTCATTTTTTATTGGTTACGTAAATTTATATACCGTTTCGCGACAAATTAAGTTTAATGCAATACCCGAACCACAAATAATAATTCTATTCTACGCTTCCACCAAATAAAGACCCGTAATATTTATACCCAATACCCAAAGTTTTAATAAATCTACCCAAGAAAATATTATCTTACACTTTGTACATTGGAAAATAAAACATTTCACAAATGCTTTCAAGTAAATACCTTTTATTTAAAAGCTACAACTTGTAACTAGTAAAGTTTTTGCTAGATATTTTGTTAACTATCAAAAATCATCTAGAAACCCTTATTCCATCCCCTCCCTAACTCACGGCAAAAAACAACAAAAGGAGACAAAGAGCACACAAAATGCACCACTTGGTCTTTGTACATCTTTTGCCATTAAAACCTAGCTAGAAATGTTTCTTTGACCAATGACAAGAACACATGATCCACAAAACCCTCACCATGTTTTTTTTGACTAGCAAATGCACACTTTTGACCACCTTATATATATATACTACTTGCATGCAAGAGCTAACATCTACACACTCTCAACACTTAACTAAAAACAATTTCTATCTCTCTTTCTCTCAACCAAACCCACGGCTAACCCCCCCCTATAAACTATCCATACTAAATTTTTCTATCACTTATTTACACATTCTCACATCCATCCTAAGATATTCTAAGGTGTTTCCAAGCATTGGATTACCTTTTTCAAGTAATAATCAAGAAAAGGAAGATTAGGGTTTTATTAAGAAAACAAGGGTTTTCATTGGTGCAAGCTTTGGATTTCTATCTAAACAAGGGTTTAGATTACTTTGTTCATCATCATCATACATCATAAGGTCTACTAGAACCCTTTATGTTCTTACAATATTCATTTTCATGCATATGTTTATTCTATTTTAGCTTAAATCACCATTTAGGATTTTATTATGAAAATGAAGTTTTTACTTGAAATGATCATTTGGATTACTTTTATATATGTTGTGATGTTACTTATATCATGTTAAAAAGGATGAGAAATGAATGTACCATGTTAATTTGGTGTAAAAATGATTAAGTATAAATTAGGGTTTTTAAAAGTTCTTAATATGTTTCAAGTGAAAGAAATACAAATGACTTGTTAATCTTAGCAATGGAAATATATGGACGAATGGTTTAGTACAAGTACATACATGTCAAAAAAGTTATAGGGAAATTTTATAATAAACTACTAAGTTAAAAGTATAATAAAACCACATGTTTTTTTTATAAATGAGAGTCCACTTGGATAATAAAAGAGTGTTTTAATAATTTCGACATCATACTAGTAGCATAAACCTTTTAATAAAATATTACCCTCCCTCCGACGATTCCAGAAAAAGTAAGAGAACTTGTCGATGACGGATAAATGAACGAAAAAGTATACATAAAAACGAGTTATGACGTCAATAAAAAAGGTTAATAAATACCTTTCATAAAAACTATATAAAACAAACAGCTAGTTTAGTATTTTTAACAAATAATACATATTTTTAGGATTCCAAAATGATAAGAATCATGATTTTTCAATTAATAATGACAGTATATGAATTTCGCCGAGTATCGAGTAAGTTAAGAGTTTTATAAAAAATTTTTATAAAACTATGAACACTAAACACTATTCAAGACCGAAAGTTAATTATTTTTAAACCTCATAATTATTAGACTTATTAATTAAGAGAACGTGCTCGAAAGAATCACTAAAAAACGTAGCTATAACGAATAAAATAGGACGTTTACCGGGTTTACGAGTAAAACTAAACTATAAAAATAAAATTTATAACTGACGTGAACAGTAAAAGTACTGTTCACCAGAGGGTCAAAAATATGAAAATGTCAAATTATGATAACTCGTCGTAATACGAAAAGATGGGCATAAGAAACGCAAGAATTCCGGCTTTAAAATGCAAAATATGCTATATTTACTACAACGATAATTATAAAACGTTTTTACTTAATAAACGTAATTTAAACCAAAAACCATTTAGTTGTGTGAGTGAGCCTATATAAAATTTTATGTGGTTATCATAAGTACTATATTACTATGAGTTTCATAATGAGGCCTCTTTCGGAAGAGGCGTAAGCGGCGAGTTTGCTGGATTACGATTTAAAGTTCCTAGCTCCACAACGTTCACCTACATTGACCTCTTGATTATATAGCCCGAATGATCGTATAGATGTAAGCAAAGCATAGACCAGTATATGATGTTAGTTATCAATACCTGGTACTTATACACCTTAATTTTAAATAGTTGCATCTGACGATTTGCGTGGACGCAATATCTGTGATATTTGGATTATCAGAATCAAGGTAGTTCATACCCACATTTTTATATTACAATGATTTAAAACTATGGGTGGAAACAGTGCTTTGTTTTATCAATTGGACCAAGTGGATATTTTATATTGATTACATGTTTGCCTTAAGTAGCTGTAACCCAAGTTTAGCCCATTATCATGAACTGACAATTGCATAGATGTAGTTTTTAATTACATTATTTGAGCGCAGAATGTTATGAATAGATCTAATTGGGAAAACGACCTCCCTCCCCGTTTGGGTGAACTACTATCACTCGTGAACGAACGTATAGCATTCAAATTTGGGGATAGTATCGGTTAGAACGATCTATTCGGGCAAGAAATTGCAATATATATTATTATTGCACGAGAAGATCGTACGAGCTTCAGTGTCATGAGCTTAGGAAAAGTAATCTGGTTTTTGTGATGTCGCATGTGTGCCATATCACGGGAAAAGTCTTGCGTCCTGCATATTATATTTTATCAAACCTATGAATTCACGCAACATTATTGATTACGTTTTAAAAGCAACGTTTTTCAGGAGATTCAGTAAAGCAAAAGTGCCAAGGAACATGCTGGTGAATTTTGTTTTGGGAAGTCAAGCTAAAGATATGGGTTTTAGTATTATGTTTTGGGAAACACATGTGTGTGAACCAGTAACTTTGTAAGAATAATCAAAGAACAATTAAAGCTTTGGGCTATTTGTATCTAAATATTTGTTAAATATCCAATGTATCAGTTTTAAAAACACTTTTTTGTCGTTCTATATTTATCTCGTGTAAATGATCTATGAAGTAACACGCCCCGGACACTTAGAGCCGCTCACCCAATTTGGGGTGTTACAGATTGGTATCAAGAGCCAATGTTATAGAGAACCGGACAAAATGTTTATGCTAGACTATAACCGTTTTCAACATTGCAATTCATAAAAAGTGGTTTTTATATGGGACACTATTTGTTGCATTAGTTAGTTGGCCTAGAATCATTCATACTTGATATACTGGTTATAGAATATATTACGTATAATTACAAAAACCTTATATACTCACATAATTATTTCTGCTAGGTCACAGTATCATGTCAGTAATTTCTAAAACCGTTACTATACTGCTGTTCACATCTGAGGACACGATCTGGAGTATTACCACTTGAGATCCTTACGCGAGGCTGCCACAGTTGTTGGAGCAGGCACCAACGTCTCCAGAGTATATACCTATCCCATGGAGCTGAGGATCAGGTTACCAGTAGTTAGCAATTCTGGAGCCGGAGCATCCTGAACTTAGTGCCAGCTGAGTGATGGAGCACCTACCAAACCTCTACTACCACCATTCTTTTCTCTCCACGTAATACCGACCACTAAGTCCTAGAGCACTCGCGGCTGAGATGAGATATTGTAGCATCATCCCTCTAACATTCATACTTAAAAGTCACTACAAACCCTTCAGGGACCACCACCAATGTTACCCTATACACAACCATGCCCATCTACTAGCCCAAGAGCTGATATTCCGAGGCTGTACACCCGCCACGGAAGAGACTACAACCTTACAACTCCTAGACCTGAGTGTAGGTTGGAGAGAGTTCTCTGCTGCTGCTAGCTGTGAACATGCCAGGACCCACTAGGGCCATAGAGTCGATATAAGTCATGTAGGACACTATGGAGACCAAGGTTTGCGATACTGAATAGAGGCTGATGACCGCGCTTAGAGAGTGTCAACAGGAGGGTCCATTACCCGTTAGATGTCGCATTAGAGAGAGTTCGGACAGTTATCACTCATTTTGACATCACGATCCTAACAGTGATCGTGCAGCTGTGAGAGCTGAGATTAAGGTATTAAGAGAGAGAGACTTGCTTACGAGCAAGAGAGTATGGGAGACCCGTCAGGCCTTGGCTAGGTCTGAAGCTCACTGCAGGGCATTAGAGGCACGAGTTACAGTATTAGAGACTAAGGTGCATCGCCATGGAGTGGCCGCGTCAGGCTGCAGAAGATTAGGCCTGTTCAAGCAATCATGCGTACCCATGCACTAAGAGGCTGGAAGACACCATTGACACATTGCGGACACTGGTAAGCAGATCCTGAGAACTTTGGTTATGATTTAGCTACTATGCAGTCTGTTAAGTTTTTATATGGTTACTTCCCCATCTACAGTCCGGTATATGATGTGCTTTTGTTTGTTCGCTATCCTATAATAGACTTTTTATTATCTGATTAGCTATCCTGTACTAAGCCTACTAAGTATTACGGTAACTCCCGGCTAGTAGGGCTCTATGTTAATTTCATTTTGTAACCTAGCGATAGGGAATCATTATGTTACCAAACAGATCATGTATAATATTTCCAGATTATATATGGAATGGATGTATTATGTTATGTCGATCTTGTGTTGGTTGTATATTTCACTATGTGATGTTGTCATAATTTATTTATGATGCATATGTTTTATGTCACTTATGAATGTATTAAAATCTAACGGGTATTGTATTTTCTTGTGATTGAAGAAAATGGCACCAAAGAGAACCACAAGGTCAACTCTAGTCACACCAACCCCAAATGCAACAGACCCACGCACAACATACTGAGGTACAACTTCAGCCTTTAATTGACTCAAGGAAGTTGCTGCTGAATGGCTGAAGCAGAAGCCAGCCAGTTTAGGAATGGCTACAAAAGCAATGGGTTTGTTTTTTTTTCAGGACCAAGGCCCAGCACAAACTCTGCTCGCGAATGCTCTTACTCTGAATTCTTGAAATACAAACCTTTGGACTTCAAAGGCACTGAGGAGTTATTCTCGGACAAAAATTCACTCGATTGTGGAGAAATGATTCTGTGTTTAGCAATAGCTATGCACGACGGCAAGTCAAGAAGTCAAATTCGCGACATGCACACTACAAGACATCACTTACATGGTGGAATCTCATGTTTAAGACCACTACCACCCCCGAAGCAAGCTTCATTCCGGCATGCCATGGGCCGCACTGAAGAAAATGATGAACTGATAAGTACTGCCCGAGGGGTAGATCAAGGAAGAATTGAGTCTGAGAATGTGGAATTCGTTACGGTCAAGGGCAACGATGTGGGGCCTATAGGTCGACGATTTCAGCAACCTAGCTTTGATGTGTTCCAGGATGTTCCCAGAAGCGATAACAAGATTGAAAATAAATCGTGGCTTGCCGATAAGATACATTGGCATTAAAGGCATCAAAGCTGAAAACTATGCAAGAGCTAACGAGTTTACAAACGAGCTGAATGGATGAAAAAGACCCTAGCTATGCTAAACGTCAAGCATAAAGGAAAAGAAAAGTATGATGATCTTTCCAAGAACAAACAAAACCAACAACAGCAGAATAAGAGGCAGAACACCAGGCCAGCCTACCACTGCAAGGCAATAGTGATAGGAAACCAATCGCCGGGTCTAACCATCTATTAACCCAAGAGTAAATTACAATCAATGAAGTCCTTGTCCCACCTAGGTGCAATAACTGCAATAGGGTTGGCCATCTGACCAAAGACTGTAGAAGCCGGCCTGTAAATGCCAACAACAACAATAACAACAACGACAACAACAACCGCAACAACAACAACAATAATCAGAAGGGCAACGGTTGCTATGAGTGCGGAGCTCAAGGACATTTTAAAAGAAACTGCCCAAAACTGAGAAACAATGACCGTGGTAATCAAGCTGGGAATGACAAAAGGGGCCCTCCAGCGAAGTGGTATGTGGTTGGAAATATGCGGGTCAGAACCAACAACGTCATCTGCGTAACGTTCCTTCTAAACAAGCCAACCGCTATGGCTTATATCTTATTTTGAACGGGTGCCGATCGAAGTTTTGAGTCTACTACTTTACTCCAAATTGAACATCACATGCCATCTACCCTTAGATCACTATTATGATGTCGAGCTAGCTACGGGAGAATACATTGTGTTAAACACTATACATAAGGGTTTGCACAATTAAACTTCCTAAACCAACCATTCTACATAAACTTAATGCCATGTAGAACTTGTGTAGTTTGAGCTTATAATCGTATGGATTGGTTTGGGGCGAAGTACCAAGCGGACATTGAAGTTTCGGAAGATTGTTCGGCAGTCCCCTGGAGAAATAAAACCTTAATCATACACGGTGATGGAAGTACCCAGGGAAATGTGACACGATTAAACATCATTTCGTGCACTAAAACGCAGAAGTACATGGAAAAAGGGTTTCCTATCTTTTTGGCACATGTTAATGTAAAAGAGGTTGAAGACAATTCGGAGAAGAAGCGACTTAAGACGCGTACCAAGTAGTTCAAGACTTTCCTAAAGACGTTCCCGGGTCTTTTTCCTCCGAACTCCGACAAGTGGAGTTCCAAATTGATTTGGTACCTTGGTGCTGCACCTGTAGCACGGGCACCTTATCGATTGGCGCCTTCCGAAATGAAAGAGTTATCTGAGCAACTGAAAGAGCTATCCGACAAAGGCTTTATAAACGCCATTTCTCACCTTGGGAGCTCCGGTCTTGTTTGTCAAGAAGAAAGACGGGTCATTCCGGATGTGCATGATTACCGGGAATTGAATAAACTAACGTGAAGAACCGTTATCACATCCGCTCCCAGAGAATTGACGATATTTATTTGATCAGACTCCAAGGGTCGAGTGTCCTACTCGAAGATCGACCTAAGTCAGGTTATCAACCAACTAAGGGTTCAGAATAATAAATTTCCGAAAATGCCTTCAGAACATCGTTATGGCCCATTACGAAATTTCAAGTTATATGCCATTGGTTTGACAAACACACCTGCCGTAATTCAATGACCTTATGGAATCAGGTATGCAAACCATATCTGGATAAATTTGTGATTGTCTTTATTGACGATATTCTGATATATTTGAAGAACAAGAAAGAACATAAAGAACACCTTAAGCAAATCTTAGAATTGCTTAAGAAGGAGGAGTTGTATGCTAAGTTTTCCAAATGTGAATTTTGGATTCCCAAAGTACCGATCCACGACACAGTAATCGAATAGTGAAGGAATTCATTGATCCAGCCAAGATTGAATCCATTAAAGATTGTACAACTCCTAATCACAAACGGAAAGATTCGTCAATTTTTATTTTAGTCTTGCGCTGGGTAGTTACCGAAGATTCATTGAAAGGTTTTTCAAAGATCGCCAAACCAAGACAAGCTGTACTCAAAAGAAGTCATAGTTTGAGTGGGGCGATAAACAAGAAGTAGCTTTTCAACTCTTGAAGAAAAAGTTATGCAGTGCACCGATCCTTGCATTACCTAAAGGAAGCGAAGATTTCATAGCATACTGTGACGCTTCAAAGAAGGGTTTGGGCGTTGTGTTGATGCAAAGAGAAAAGGTGATTTCTTATGCATCACGCTAGTTGAAAATTCCATGAAAGAACTAATACGACTCAAGATTTTGGAACTTGAGCAGTAGTGTTTCGCTCTTAAGTATTTTAGAGGCACTATCTTCCAACGGAACCCAGTGTAGCATTGTTATCACTGATCATAAATCTTACAACACATTTAGATCAAAAAGAGTTAACCATGAGGCAACGAGCACCGATGTTAGAGTTGCTAAGTGATTACCTTGCGATATTCTTATCACCCGGAGGAAAGCAAATGTCGTTACTGGATGCTTTGAGCAGAAAGAACGAGAACCACCAGTTAAGATTCGAAGCCTGTAGTCATGACATTTAGCTTGGATCTTCCCAAACAGATCTTAATGCTCAGACTGAAGCGCGCAAACAGAGAAACATAAGAGTGAAGACGTAGGGGAAATGTGATTAATACGCGAAAATTCCAGAAGCAATTAGAGCACAAAAGTTGAACCACGTGCTGATGGAAACCCAAATCTCAATGCAGAAGTTGGCTAACCTTGTTATGGGGTTATACGGACTGTAATCATGCAAGTAGTACCCACAAATCAAAGTACTCTATACAGCCTTCTCGACAAAATGTACCCAAGACGTAAAGAACTATATTGGTGGCCCAATATGAAAGCCGACATCGCCACCTATGTTAGCAAGTGGTTTGACTCTGTGCTATAAGTCAAGGCCGAACCATCAAAGGCCATCAGGTATTGTTTGGTACAACCCAAGATCCCGAATGGAAAGTGGGACAACATCACTAATGGATTTTGTCACGAATCTTTCCTAAGACGTCTCAAGGCTACAACACCAGTTGGGTGCGTCATTGACTCGACTCACTAAAGTCTGCGATCTATCAACCAAGTAACCGATGAAAAGACTGATCCTTGGATAAACTTCAAGAATAGTACCTGAAGGAGGTGTCACAAGACATGGAATACCCTGTTTCAATAATTTTGTGATCGGACCCGAATTCGCACTTATTTCTGGAGGTCACTTCAGAACGCTTTGGGTACTAAATTGGATATAGTACTACTCTCTCTCTGCGTACCATCCACAAACAGACTGGCAAAGCGAGAGGACCATTCAAACTCCCGAGGATATGTTGCGTGCTTGTGCGATCGATTTTGGAAAAGGTTGGGTTAACCATTTGCCATTAGTTAAGTTTTCATACAACAATAGCTACCACGCTAGCATCAAAGCCGCACCATTCGAAGCATTTTATGGTCGAAAGTGTCGTTCACCTGTTTGTTAGACTGAAGTTGGAGAAGCTCAAATCCTCGGTCCAGAACTAATTCAAGAGACCACTGAGAAAATCATCCAGATCAAGCAAAGGATGCAAGCCGCTCGTGATCGACAGAAGAGTTACGCCGATCTGAAGCGTAAACCAATGGAATTCCAAGTCGGGGATAAAGTTATGCTTAAAGTTTCGCCTTAGAAAAGGGTCGTACGTTTTGGCAAATGGGGGAAGTTAAACCTCAGGTATGTTGGACCTTTCAAGGTGTTAGAAAAGGTCAGAGAGGTTGCTTATATGCTCGAGCTTCCTGAAGATCGGATTAGAGATCATAATACATTCCATGTGTTCCTAACCTAAAAAAGTGTCATACCGACGAACCATTAGCAGTCCGTTGGATGGACCTATCATCTTGATCGACAAGATTGGCATTTTGTCGAACCATTAGAAATAGTAGGCCGTGAAGTTAAACGGTTGAAGCAAGTCGATCCCTTGTCAAGTTCGTTGGAACTCCCAAGAAGGTCCTGAGTTCACGGGGAACTGAAGACCAATTCAAGAGTAATACCCCCCACCATCCTTCACCAAGAGCGCACCGTCCGTCAAGTGTTTTGCAAACAAAGCCTTGGACAAGTGCTCTTTTATGGGGAAGTCTATAACACCTTGTGTTTTCAAGTCATTGACGACATCGATGAATCCACAATGTACCTTTTTGTATTGTACGCGTTTGCTTTAAATCGTAAATGTTAAGCTAAATCGCGTAAGCTAAAAATTAGCGTTTAATGTAAACGGGCATCAATCAATTAAACGTTTGAATCAATCAAGTATTAAATAATTATTTTGAGAATAATTATTGTCATTGTTCATTCATTTTTATTGGTTACGTAAATTTAATACGTTTCGCGACAAATTAAGTTTAGGCATACCCGGAACCACAAAAATAATTCTACGCTTCAACAAATACCCATATTTATACCCAATACCCAAAGTTTTATTAAATTTACCCAAGAAAATATTATCTTACACTTTGTACATTGGAAAATAAAACATTTCACAAATGCTTTCAAGTAAATACCTTTTATTTAAAAGCTACAACTTGTAACTAGTAAAGTTTTTGCTAGATATTTTGTTAACTATCAAAAATCATCTAGAAACCCTTATCCCCCCCCCCCCCTTAACTCAACCATTCCCCTAATAACAACATAAAGAGAACAAAGAGCACACAAAATGCACCACTTGGTCTTTGTACATCTTTTGCCATTAAAACCTAGCTAGAAATGTTCTTTGACCAATGACATAAAACGACATGAACCACAAAAACCCTCACATGGTTTTTTATGACTAGCAAATGCACACTTTTGACTCACACTTAAATATATATACTAACTTGCATTCAATAGCTAACAGTCTACACACTCTCAAAACACTTAACTATAAACAATTTCAATCACTCTTTCTCTCAACCAAACCCACGCTAAAACCCCCCCTAGTATACTATCCATACTAAATTTTTCTATCACTTATTTACACATTCTCACATCCATCCTAAGATATTTTAAGGTGATCCCAAGCATTGGATTACTTTTTTTAAGTAATAATCAAGAAAAGGAAGATTAGGGTTTTATTAAGAAAACAAGGGTTTTTATTGGTGCAAGCTTTGGATTTCTATCTAAACAAGGGTTTAGATTATTTTGTTCATCATCATCATACATCATAAGGTCTACTAGAAACCCTTTATGTTCATATCAATATTCATTTTCATTGCCATATGTTTATTCTATTTTACTGTAAATTAAAATCACCATTTTAGATTTTATTATTAAAATGAAGTTTTTAACTTGAAATAATCAATTGATTACGGTATATGTTGTTAGTTACTTATATCTGTTAAAAAGGATGAGAAATGAATGTACCATGTTAATTTGGTGTAAAAATGATTGTATAAATTAGGGTTTTTAAAAGTTCTTAATATGTTTCAAGTGAAAGAAATACAAATGACTTGTTAATCTTGGACAAATGGAAAATATATGGACTAATGGGCATTAGTACAAGTATCATATATGTCAAAATAGTTATAGGGAATTTTATAATAAACTACAAGTTAAAAGTATAATATAACAAGTTTGTATTTAAAATTAATACACTTGGAAAATAAAAAGGATGTTTTAAAATTTCGACATCATAACAGTAGCATAACCTTGTTTATAAGAAAATAATACGCCTCCCGACGATTCCGAAAACGTAAGAAACTTGTCGAACGGATAAATAACAAAAAAGTTACGATAAAAACGAGTTATACGTTAATTAAAAAGGGTTTATAAAATAACTTTCGTAAAAACTATATAAAACAGCTAGTTTAGTATTTTTAACAAATAATACATATTTTTAGGATTCCAAAATGATAAGAATAATGATATTTCAAATTAATAATGAAAAGTATTAATTCGCGAGTATTCGATAATTAAAAGTTTATAAAAATGATTTTATAAACTATGAACAGTAAAAACACTATTCATGACAGAAAGTTATATTTTTATAAACCTTATAAATTGATAGGATTTTCAATAACGAGAACGTCCTCGAAAGAATCACTAAAAACGGAGCTATAACGAATAAAATACGACATTTACGGGTTTTACGATGATAAAAACTATATAAGTGAAGCTCATGTCTGGTATGAAGAGTAAAAGTTACTGTTCATCAGAGGACCAAAATTATAAAAATGTCAAATATCGATAACCAGTCTTAATACGAAAAGATGGGCATAAGAAACGCAAGAAACGGATTAGAAACGTGAAAGTTATGACGATTTTACCAAAAGTATGTTTATAAACGTTTTAATTTTATAAATATGTTTTCACTCAAACATTTAGATGGTGATTAGCTATATAGACTTATGCATGGTAGGAGTACTTAATGTGATTAGTACTTATACGACATTAATTTAAATAGGTTGCATCTAACGATTCGCGTGGCGCAAAATCTGTGATATTCTTGTTATTCGCTCACTCAAGGTGAGTTCATAGCCCACATTTTTACAATTTCAATGATTTATAACTATGGGGTGGAAACATGCTTTGTTTTATAAATTGGACGCAAGTAGATATTTTATATTGATTACATGTTTGTCTAAGTAGCGATAACCCAAGTTGAGCCAATTATCATGAACTGTCAATTGCATAGATGTAGTTGTTAATTACATTATGTGAGCGCGAATGTCATGAATAGATCTATTTGGAAAACCCTCCCCATTCGGGTGACTAGCTATCACTAGGAATGAACGTTATAGCATGTCGAATTTGGGATGTTTAGGGTTAGACATCCGGTAATCGGGCAGAAATTGCAATATATATTATTATTGCAAGAAAGATCGTCGAGCTTCAGTGTCATGAGCTTAGGAAAATGTAATCTGGTTTTGTGATGTCTGCATGTGTTGCATTATCACGGGGAAAGTCTTGCGGTCCTGCATATTATGTCTTATCAAACCTATGAATTCACCAACATTATTGTTGACGTTTTAAAGCAATGTTTTTCAGGAGATCAGTAGGCACAAGATGCCAAGGATACATTGGTGATTTTGTTTTTGGAAGTCATGCTAAAGATATGGTTGTATTATATATATATATATATATACTTAAAAACATAATTGCATATATATATATCCTTCTTAAACTTTAAATATATCAAATATATCCAAATAACTATAGAAATATATGATAAACATCATTTAATCTTGCAATGACAATCATACCCAATTTTCCAGCGAATTATCATTTCCGTTGTCAATAGTCTACTCTCACCGTTTTTTCTTATATCAACAATTATGCAATAAGAAATAAGAACTCTAAATGAACCTTTCTTAAACCTATTTAAGTTTTGATAGAGTATAGAAGATCTCCACAAGATCCCAAACCCATTATTAAAAATGGAAAGCAGCAAAGCAGGAGAAATTAAAAAGAAACATAGTTCTATTAGGCTAAACGTAGTGGTGACAGAGGACACCGCCACGTCAGCGCCAACTCGGTTTTCTTTTTCCTAGACCACACAGTGACCAAACACCCGTAGTGGTGACCGCACAGGCGACCGAACAAAAAAAAAATTAACATTACATTAATAATTAAACATTACAAACTAAAATACGGAAATAAAAATACACGGAAGAAAAGACGGAAAAAAAATTACAGTAAATTAGTTTGCATTTGTTCGATGCCAAATGTGTTCCACTAGATCAGCTTTAAGATTAGGATGAGTTTCTTCATCGTGTATTTCTCTGATAACTCATAGCCTATCTTGTGCCGATCTTACGGGACCATCTTCACGATGTTGTTCCTCCTGATAAAAGTCGGGAGATATTGCCTTTTTTTTTCTTTACGAATCATATTATGTAATATGATGCAAGTGTACATCAAATGCGTAATCCTTTTAAGACTCTTAGACCGTGCAGGAGTTCTTACGATAGCCCATTTTTTCTTTAGCACGCCAAACGCTCGTTCCACATCTTTTCTTGCTGCTTCATGCGCTTGCTTATATCTTATTCGCTTCACATCATTTGACCCTGGCTGCGAAATAGACTTCATAAGCACAGCCCATTCTGGATATATCCCGTCAGTAAGATAATATCCCCATTTATAAGTCACGTCGTTAGCCACGAATGGAACCTCTGGTGCTTTTCCTACTTTAAGATCATTTAAAACAGGGGATTGACGTAAAACGTTAACGTCATTGTTCGAACCTGCAACACCAAAGAAGGCGTGCCAAATCCATAAATCTTGTGAGGCAACCGCTTCTAACAAAATGAATGGCTCTGACCCGGAATCACCCCTACTGAATTGAGCACGATATGCTTGTGGACATTGAGCCCACGGCCATTTTGTACAGTCTATGCTGCCTATCATACCAGGAAACCCATGTTTGTTCTCGTGAAAAGCGTAGAGTTTTTCGACGTCAGTTTGCGTAGGCCTTCGCAAATACTCCTCGCCATATAACTCTATAACCCCGTTACAGAAATGCATCAAACAATCACGAGAAGTTTTTTCACCGATTTGTAAATATTCGTCTAGAGAATCTGGAACAGCAGCGTATGCTAGTTGGCGAATCGCGGAGGTACACTTCACTAAAGCAGAGATGCCAGCTTTTTCAACAGCATCACACCCTTCTTGAAAATAAGGGCAGTTAGCAGACAAATCTCGAACAATGCGGGTGAACAGCGATCAGTTCATTCAGAATCGTTTACGAAATAAATAGGCGTTGTAAAATGATTTTTTAGCAAAGTAAGCTAGCACCAGACGGTCATAAGCACCGTAACGATCTCTAGGCATATAGCTTCGTTGGTATTTTTAGATTGTAGGAGTAGATGCTTGAATAACCAAATCAACGTCTATTAAAAAACCGGAGAGTAAACTATTCACTTCCGTATCATCATCTGTATCATTGAAAAATAAACACTCAGAATTAATTTGAGACATATTGTTTGTAGTGTGTGTTTTTGATAAAAAGTGTATATGTGTGTGAAAATAAGAAAGAAGATGTTGGGTTTTATAGAAAATAAATGGATAATTTTTTTTATAGGAAACGGCTTCATTTACTCGGTCTTCTACACGACCCAAACAATTGCAAAGGTTGGGGGGGGACTAGTCTAGTTCGGTCGAGGTAATGGGACAATCGACCTTAATTACTTCCACATGGGATGACCGACCGAAGGTCGACCTTACCATTACATTCAGTCTTAGGTTTATGAACAAGAATTGAGTTGGTTCATTTATAACTATAATCAATTATACTATTCTTCCTAATTCAGCAACAAACTTTAATCTTTAAAGTATACAAGGTTAACTAATCAAATGAACAGGTAAGAGGAAGATCAGTAAGCGAATTATGTGGATTATACCAAGTTACGTGAAGTTGATTCCCGCAAGAGATGAAAAATGTAAGAAGAGTCTTGGCCTATAAACTATCCTACATCGCCCCATGAGGTAAAGTGTAGGGAGAGCCTTGGCCTTTAAAGGGACTCTCCCACTTCATAGATGGGGTGTGTAAGTCTGTGTTATCAAATATGTAAGAGAGTTTTCTCTCCATTTTTCTTGTGCTAATAAAGAAATATCCAAACACCTCCATCACCTTTTCCTCTCTTCTCTTAGGGCATGTTTGGTAGAGAGAATTTCAGAGATTAGAAATGAAGCAGAGAATAAGATTTCTTATAAATGAAATTCAGTGAGAAAGTTTATTGAATTCCACTGTTTAGTAGCGTCAGAGAATTAAAAAAAATCACGCAAATTTATTTTTCCTTTTAAAAAAGATTTAAATAGAAAAATAAATAAATAAACAAATAATAATAATAAGAAATATTATTATTATAATAATAAATAAAACTAATTTTAATAAATTAAAATGAGTGTTAATAACTAATAGTAGTATAATAAAACTATAAAAAAAAAATATATTACAAATAATAAATATTCACTAATAAATAATAATAATAAACAGTAAGATATAAAAGTAAGTAATATAAATTTTCGCTATAAATATATATAAATATACTAAACTAATAAATAATGATAAGTTAAAATAAATAAAAAAAAAAAAAAGAAAAAAAAAGTAATGCTATTATTATTATTATTTAATATTTATAATAACAATAAAAATTGTGTTAAATAAATAAAACGTAAATAAATCTCTTTTATTTTGTGGCTCAATATAATTTTTACAAGTTGGTGAAATGTTTCCTCGCCAATTATGATGAAATGAAGAGTGATAAATATTACAAAAGAAGTCTGTCAACTCCTTTAAGGAATTCATCTCTCATCTTTTTTTCTTTATCTACCAACCAAACAATGGAAATGAAATTAATTCCATTTAGTTTCTCTATTCCCCTACAAAACATTAACACCTTATTAATTTCTCTCTTCTCTTCATTTTATACTAGTTTTAATGCCCGTGCACGCACAGGGCTTAGACATTATGTTTTTTTATATATTATATGTATATTTTATATATTATATATATATATTATATATATATAAGATATATATATATATATTGTATTATATATAAGGAGGGTTTAGGGAAGGAAAACACCATTAGATTAGCTAGAAAACTCAGATCAAATCAAAAATCAGATGCCCTAAAAAAACGTAAACAGATGCCTTTATTTTCAGACTAAAAAAATTGGTTTTTCAGGAAATATGGCCTCCTCGATATAATGTGTAAAAAACTCAAAAACCAAACAGATGCATAATTTTTCAGGCTATATATTTTTTTAGGCATCTGTTAGTTTTTAGGGCATTGTTTGGGTTTTTTTGGGTTTTTTACGAGAGCGTACATCGGAGGCCATAATTTGCTGAAAAAAACAATTTTTAGTCCTGAAAAAATTAGGACGACTGTGAGTTTGTTTTTTTAGGGCATTGTTGTTTTTATGGGTTTTTGGGGTTTTCCACTGAAATTAGGTTTTTCATGATCCGCATCCCTTTAAATATATATATATAGTATATTATATATATAATATTATATATTGATATATATGATATATTATTTATATTTATATATTACACGGATCGATTGAGAAGTTTTTATTTTGAAGAAGATTTAAGGTTTCAAACAATGAGGTCTAGTGATTTTAACTTCTTCGTAGTAAAGCGGTTAAAAAAAATCATTTTAGTGTGATTATAATTCAAAATGTGTAAAAAAATTCGAATCCATGTTAAAAAATCTCTCGTTTTTGCAATATAAGTAAAATACTGAATCTTCTATACAAATTTAAAGAATCATTACCATAACTCGATTTTAGCAATGATTTGTGAATCAAATTTGTGAGGATTATATTTGATTCACTATTAAAATGATGTTTACTTGTGACGTTTAATCAAATAAACACGAAATCAATTGCTGTCAACGAAAGAATTTCTCAATCTTCTCAAAATAAAAACTTTCTCAATGGAACCGGAGCCTTACCTGTTTGTCTAACTCGGGAATTGGAGCCAACTAATCCTAGCGAAACCACCCTTTTAGGTAGCCCGGAGTCATCTCAATGAACCTCCGAGGCCAAAAGAGGATTAATTTTCTCCTCGTTATATTCAAACCATTGACTTTCATTTTGAAAAACATGTCAATGAAATAAATACTTTTTCAGAAATACAATTGTTAGAATTTTAGTACGTATTAAATCAAAAGAAAAGAAAATGTAGTAATTTCTTCCAAACCCATCAATGAATAGCTAGAAAACCCTTTTCATTTTATTTATCGATAAATTTATGGTGCTTCTCGGTGTTTTTCTATTTGGTAGTAAACATAGATTTTATTGCCGACAATGAAAAATTACTAAAAAGTCTTTGGGTAAATTTGGGATGTGATTAAATAATGTTAAATCTTTGTTGGAAGTAAGAATTGTTTGCGTTTGTTGTATTGTTTGCGTTTATCTTGGAGGTAGGGGTATGATCTGTCTACATTTCACCTCCTGTCATACCCTGCATTGACGGCTGGGAATTGATATGTTGTTGTGTTTGTGGTGTTTAGGTGGTTATATAAAGTTTAAAGGGTTATTTGTTTATTTTTTACAGTTATAATAAAGCTTGTAAATTTATAAATTTACACTTAACTCCATATAAATTATTCAAAATTAAAACATTAAAGTTTTATTAATTACTTCCTCTTTTTTCAAGTTTTTGTTTTCAAAATTTTGACACGTGGTTTTTTTTTAATAAGATTTCTCCATCAAAATTTTTTAATTTGGACCAAATTGATGCTTTTAAAAAATATATATATATTATAATTTTTATTTTTTCAGTTTTAGTAAGTTATGAGATAGAGTCTTATAGAAATTATCGAAGAGATAAATTTATTAAATTTTTTATAAATTAGTCGTTAAATGGTAATTTAGTAAATATTTTTTTTAATTTACTTGTTTTTTGATTCGATATTGTAGCCAACTAATCTCCCCACCCTTAGCGAAAACTACCCTTTTAGGTACGCCGGATGTCGGCTGAAGTGAACCTTCCGAAAGGTACAAGGGGATTAATTTTTCACTCGTTATATTCGAAACGTGTCTTCCACTTTAGAAAATGTAAGGGTCAAATGAAATAAATACTTTTTCAGAAATTCAATTGTTATAATTTTATTACGTAATTGAAACCAGAAGAAAAGAAAAATGTTAATTCTTTAAACCCATCATATGAATAGTTAGAAAAATCTTTTTCTTATTATACGATATATTTATGTGCCTCTTCGACGTTTTTCTTTTCGGTTGTTAAAATTGATTTTTATACGATAATGAAAAATTCACTAAAAGTCTTGGGTCTAGATTTGAGATGTGATTATATAATGTTAAAATCTTGGTTTGAGAGTAAGAGAAATTTTTGCGATTGTTGTATTTAAAGTGTGTAAAGTCTTATGTAAAGTTTAATGGTTATTTTGTTTATTTTTTGAAAGTTATAATATTAATTTGTTAAATTTATAATTTTACAATTAACTTTAACTCCATATAATTTATTTAAAATTAAAATTAAACCACTAAAGTTTTTTTAAATACCTCCTATTTTTTCAAGTTTTTGTTTTCGTAAATTTGACACATATTTTATGTGTTTTTTTCTACATCAAAATTCTCCACCAAATTTTTTTAATCTTGACAAAATTAATTCAATTTTGACTTTTTATTGACCAATCAGAATGCACGATTTTGCCTACGTGGCAAAATCAAGCCATCTGATTGGTCCAACTTTTTAATTCATAAGATTCAATTTGATAGAAAACTCCGAAATGATGTAATTCTTTTATTATATAAAAGATGTGTGATTTATGAGTTTATTACAAATCTGAATTACAATTCCCTCATTGTAGTGAACCAAACAGGATTACAATGAAATTCAGATTACAATTACGTCAGATTACATTACATTACAGCGAATCAAACGCCCCCTTAGAGTTTGTACCATTATACTTTATATTTTAAAAATACAACATATATGTTGTTCTAAAAATACGACATATATGTGCACAAGATTATTAATATCAAAATGAAAACATAGATTATTGTCTATACATATAAATAGACGATGTTGTACGTATACGCACAACTTATTTTTTCCTCTTCAATAATGACTCATTATTATTCCATTTTATAAGTTTATTACATGCGTACACGAGTTTTAATATTAAATACGGATAAATTATTATCAACACCCAACAATATAATTAACAAACATGGATTAGAATTATTTGTTTAATATGGTTGGAAACATTAATTATAACTGTTACAATTATTGAAATTAAAAGAAACTCGCATTCACAATTACTGAAATTATGTTAAACAAGATCTTCAATGTGCAAATACGAAAAAATAACAACACTTGCAAAATTAACACTTAATTAAAATTTAATATATAAACTCTGTGCACGGGTATTAAAAATAGTAAATAAGATATATATTTGTTATTTTCATAATCGTCAACGTTGATTGACTTACATGTTCTGTCACACTGCTATACGGTTAACAAGTAGTAAAAGTTAATGTTAAAACTGATTGTTATTTAAACGAGTGTTTGCTCATTATATAGAATGAAATAAAAAAAATTATAAATACATGTTCTTCGAAACCGACTAGGCTTTGCGCCTAAAAGCTTAGTTCAAAGTGATGTTCATTGAAACTTAGATCTGTACTAAGAATCTCAAGCTTTTGCGATTGTACTAAACCTTTGAAGCTAGAAAGAATTTCACTTGTTAATTTAAAAGAAAAAAGTACTAAATAGCTACCAAAGTTTACATGTGCTTCGCTAAATTCATTTAAGTTTCCATAACTAAATCACCAACTCAACTGTCATAACATTGAACTAACATGTTAATTGCGCGTTGTGATAACGGGTATTCTGAAATAAATGATAACAACACCAAATATGTAGTAATGTGTTCGGATGTCCGTCGCGGGCAAATAATCAGTATATCAAATGCTTTATAAAATTTTATAAAGTGTAACAACCGAATAAAATACATTCATTTATGTTTTTATGTTGTCTTATAAGTACTTGGATTATGTTGTACTTTGTTTAAATTGTTGGGTTCAGTTCCTGAGCCTTTCAGTTTTTCAGTAGATTTAAACATAAATTCCCCTAAGTATTTCTCAAACTGAAGTCTTTCAGTTTGAGCCGCTGAAGTTTCTTAAGCGTCGGCTCTTTAAGTCCTTAGAAGATTCGGAAGTATCTCCACTTCAGTTTATGCAGCGGTACATAAACTGAAGAAGGCTTTTGGTAAGAGCTTCAGTTCAGCTTGGTTGACAATTTCAAGCTGAACGTTGTCTATCTTTTTTAACCAGAAGTGAAAGTCGTTGTTTCTCTTCTAGAAGGTTTACAAGCGGGGGAAAAAGTTTGCTTTATGTCAAAAAGGAATAAAAAATCTCCTTATGAAAGTAACTTCTTAAAATTTTGTTATAGAAGTACAACAACTTTCCTCAAAGGACGGTACCTAGTACTAGAAAGCAAACGTGCATTAAATGGTAGTTCAACCACCCATTTAATGCTTTCCACGTAGTCTAGGTTAAACATGTAAACCCTAATCCCTTTGCCTATAAAAAGAAAGGGATTCCCAGAGTAAATGTTATATCTTCCAATTAATGTGAAACACATTGAAGAGTTTATTTATCTCTCAAACAAACTGAATAGAAACTGTTGAAGCTGAAGCTTCAGTTCTAGACGAATAGTTTATTTTCTTATTTCTCATAACTTTGGTTAGAGAATAAGTTCGAAGGAGACAACACCCCAATTGTCATTCAACCACCTTGCTATTCTACAAGCAAAGTGTGTCATATATTCTTTTTTTACTACACGATTATTCACCTACTTAAATTAGTTCATATTAAATGCAATTCATATGTTAGAGTACTCTTTATAATAGAAAATGAAATCACTTAATCATAAAACAAACCCTCACAAATTAACCTTCAATTATGTCAAACACTAACAAAAAACACCCAAAATTAAACGATTGATGATGAATAAATTAAGAAAACGACCAAGATTGTTTGATTTTGGTAAGATTTATTTTTTGCTTTTTTTTCTTCGTAATTTTTTTAGGTTTTCAATTTCATTAATTTTAGGTGTTTTGATCAAAACTCTTATGTTTTCTTGATTGCGTGTAGGATGGAGATGATGAAGCATCATGAGTTGATTATCGGAGGTGTTTCGTATACCAATCATTGTTGTAAAGGTTAGTGTCTATAATTTTATTGTAAAGTTTTTGATTTTGGTTATAGGTTGAAAAAGTTGAACGTGTTTCATTACTGTGTTTTTAATTAGAGGAGTAGATAATCAGTTGAACGTGTTTGTTTACAGTCAAATAATTAGTTTAGGATTATATGCAACAACAAAAAAGGATTGCGGTATGTATTATCATATAAGAGGGTGTTTAGGGTTGCTCTAACTGGAAAAGTCTTCTAAACAGATTACTAATATCTTCCATGAAAAGTCACAATATTTTTACAATTTATAAACAATTTCTATTATTGTTAAGCTAACAACACTTTTTCAATACTAAACTATGCATGCCTTATTATAATGAAAGAGTAGCTAAGATGAAAAATAATATTGATTTTTTTTGTGCGCTTTCCACTGACTACCATGAAAAGTTTTAGTGTTTGAATACAGACAAATTCATGTCGTGCTGATGTGTGGTCGTCGTAGGACTTCTACACGAGAAGTTTTACAACTCCCTAGGCAGTGCACCTAATCGTTGTAGTGTAGTATAGGCAAGACTCGGGGTTGTTTATCGTTCACTCGAGGAATAGGTTGGGAAGGCTTGATCACGGTCTAACAGAATTCTAAGGGTTGAGGGAAGATTCTTTTTGTATTTTTGTATTTTATAGAAAGCAAGTAAATCATATAATTGGAGGGAGGTTTGGTTTTAGCTATTTAAACTAAATATATTCTACGCTAATGGTGATAACAATAAGATAAAAGATTGTGTTTATTTAATCATGTATTACTCCCTAGATTGCTTCTCCTAGTGTTGTTGCCTTGTCACACTTGTGATGATCTGTGTAACTATTTCCTAAAGCATGAACGAATTACACGAACCCGCCGTCTACTTAGTATGCCGCTAGAGCAACGCACATGCAAGGTAGTATGAAGACTATTACACGGCCCCTAGGAGTACACTAAGTGCATGTGAAATATATTAAAAGTGGATCAACCATAAGGGGCAAGGTAGATGAAGAGACTGTTTAACTATGATAGATCCTTTCTCTACACAAACTCGTTCCCTAAGACATATCAACAATCGATGCAGACAAAAGGCTAATTTTCTAAAACCTAACGTGCACATTCCATCACAGATAAGCAACACCACTAAGATCTACATTCTAGGTTTCATACAATCATAAATAAACACAATAGAAGGTTTAGCCAAGCATGTTAAAGATAAAGCAAGAACAATAAATCAAACAACACATAGACATATTGAATTATTAAGTAAACATTGCTTGATTAAAACATGAATTGGAAGAAGTACAATAGGGTTTTTAGGCCCTAAAATCGTCTCCTACAGCTGCTAAACGAACTAGGTTTTATTCTAAAGTTACACACTCAAAACCCTAAATTCGGGTTTGCATATATAGGAAAAACGACGCGACGGCGTCGCGTTTTAGTCATGACGCCGTCGTAAGAAGAATCTTCTTGATCTGCGTTTGAGTCGGTGCGGGCTGACGCCATCATGAAATGATGTGATATCGTCACTTGATGAGTTATAAAGGCGTCGTGTATAGCTTGTGACGCCGTCTCCAGGCTCTGTGAGCACAAATCTTCAAGAGTCTTGGTGTTGATTCGTAATCTCGTCCGTTTCTTCTCCAAATGAGCCCAAGTCACATGTAATTCATCCAAATATCTTCCAAATGAGAAATACCTAAAAAGGAACGATTAAGTACCTATTTTGGGTATAAACACACGATTTTGAGGGTTAAACGACCCTGAAAAGTGTATAAAATGACACCTCATCACGTGCGCTTTCCACTAACGTGCAATATGCACGCGCAATTGAACACACGCAGACTTTCCCTTCAAATACAGGGGCTAGCCTTATGGTCCAGTCTCTCTCGGTAATTTATAACTTCTAATCCTACACATATAGGTCTTTTTTTACAAAGAAGACACTTGTTCGCTAATTGCGTTATGTGTGGATAGTTAGAGTGAAGCAGTGACATATGAATTTAGAGTTATAGTGGCGATAGTAACATCAGCCAGTAACATAGATTCTAAAATTGAATCACTGTTACTTTAGGTAGGTGCGAACAGTGAATTTGGCCTTGCCATTAGTTAGTGTACCAGTGGATTGTTGTTGTTCGTAATTAAATGTTTCAGTAGTCAATGAACTTAAACATGGCTCTGCATATCAATATTTGATTACAATTGCCAAAATGCAGGGCATATACTATCTGAAAACTTGCAAACTGTGGAAATAACTAACAAAATGCAGGCCGTATACTAATGGAAAACTTTTAGGTGATTTTATTCTCGAAACACAATAAGTATGTTCTAATACCCAAACAGCTTATGAATTTATTTCCTTTGATAACTAATTTAAATGAAAATATTTCCTCACATGTCGAATTTCATGCTCTCTAATTAGTTCTTACAATAGAATATGTCTCTTGCCACATGCAGGGGGGGGGGTTTTATTCCATAGAATTATGTCTTTGCACATGCATAAGTATATTCATTATTCTATAAAAAAAATTTGTGGTTATTATAAATGGGCTATTGCTATTTGACCAGGCCACAAAATGAGTCGGGTACAAAGGAAGTGAAGAATGTGCAAATTTTGGTGGTCTGTGTTAATTAACATACCGTTTATTAAAAACCGGACTTTAAATGACCAAAAACGTACAAAAATACATTGTATTGTATGTTTTCTTTTATATTGTGCAAGAAACGGATATCCGACAAAAGGACGAAAATCAAGCAAAAACGGACAAAACCGAGCACAGAATGGAAAAGCGTGAAAATACAAAGTCAAATCAGAGCCAAAGTCCAAGAAAGTCAAAGTCAACCCCGACAAAAAGTCAACAGTCAAAGCCGAAGCCGTAATCGAAGAAATGTTAAATGGGCCCACCCGTACCCATCTAATGGGCCGGGTCAGCCCATTTACTCATTACATGAAGACTTGTATAAAGAAAAGCGCATTTTACAATCAAACGGCCCAAAACAAAAATATAAGCCCATTCCCAATCGTTAAAAAACCTTCACACCTAACTGTTGTTAGCAAGGACTGAATTTGCAAGCATCATATAAACCCTCAAGGACCTAAATTGCCAACCCCTCCAAAGTATACCCCCACATGGACTGAGTGTGCAAATACACTTAACACTCTAAGGGACTAAACTTGCCAAGTACCCAAACTCACCCTTGCACCTGTTATAACCTCCTTTCCCGCCATAAACCAACCTCCAATGTTCACGCTTCCCTGTCCCCTCCTCCTCGTTTACTGTTCACCCCCAGCCAAAAACTCATTAAAACCCTTCCCCGCCCCCACGTGGCCTCTTGCCACCTTGGCAATCCCCAAGAACCTAATTAGACAAGATATCAAACGGCTTAGATCAAAGGGATTGGAGAACAAGCAAGGATAAATGGCCAAGATTTATTTTGGCTTTCATCTCACACAACAAACACACCCTAGCTTCTGTCTCAGCAAAGAAACACAATGGGAAGAGGACAAAAGACCAAAGAAGCCAAGACAGGGTCGTTTTATAAATAGGAGCTCATTGTAGCCATTGGGAAGAAGTGATATAGACAGTTTTTATATAAAAAATAGTTTAATCTAGTTTAGTTGTCAGCTTGTTTTTACCAAATGTTGTTAATTTTCAAAGTCTTATAATTTTTTAGTATTAATGAAAGTTTAAGGTATTTTTAAGTAATGTCCTGTTTTTAATCTTTGATTACTTGTTATTAAGATGTTTTAAAGCTCACATAAGCTCTCATAACCTTTCTAGTAAAAGCACTTTATAACCTGTTTTAACTAAAAATGACTTAAGCATAAAAAGTGATAAGAAAATCACAAAAAGACTCCTCCCTCAAATTACCTCAGCTTAATTTTTAGAAGATAAGCAAACAATGGAAGTGCTTATGGACTCTCACTAGCTTGTTTTATACAAGCTAGAGCTTGTAGATTGCTTAATTTACCCTGTTTGTGCAAGGGGCTTGTAAGTTTTCCATTTTTCATTTCTGGCTTATTTTCACTGTTCATTAGCTTATTTGTGCTTATTTCTTGCTTTTCTTGCTTATTTGTGATCTTTCATGCTTATTTATGCTTATTTGT
>BQNB010018682.1:0-52843 GCA_026074375.1 Tanacetum coccineum
CTGGTGATGAAATAGGGGATTCCTTAGCATAAAATGCTTGTACGTCCTTCAAATATAGATTATTGTAGAAAGATGAGAATACTGGTGGGATCATATTATCTATAATAGAGTTTTCCGAAGAGTTAAAAGAACTGCTTCCTGATGAAGCTAGGAAATAATCCGATGAGACCGAAGTATAGTTGAGAATATTCATAAAGGAAAAAGCATCCTCAATATCGGAAGTAAAGTGGTTGGGAGAAGACATCGTTCTATTAACAACCTAGTTTATAAATAACATAAGTTATTTATGTAATATTATAATAGATATGTATATTTACATATTTGTTCTGGAATGTAGTGACATAGAGGACTTTGATGGCTAGAAAAGAAATGTGGTTATAGTTAAGGTTTTGACCTTGTTCTCTATAACCATGGCGCTGATACCACTTGCATTCATGGTTTATCACAGGTTTATAAAGTATTCAAAAGATTAAAATATGGGGTTATGAATTCATTAAGCCTTTGAAAAGTAATCACATTATTATAAGATAAATGAGTATGTAAAAGATTTTGTAACAAGCATGTATCCCCTTCGCGGGTTTATAAAACATGTAAAATGAGTAAAGGCGAGGTTATGAACTTCACCTGGTAGGTAGATGTAATAAATATTCTAAAATGAAAGCTGACGACCTTATCACAATCTTAACAGGGAAGGTTGATATAGCAAATGATAGTAAACAGCCACGTCACGCAACCTGAGTAAATATGCTGAGTCCTAGGATCATAAGGGAGCAAAGTATTGCTGCCTATGGGTTATAGAGAGAAGATGGTGTGGTGCGAATTGGAATGAAGAGTTTATGCATCTATTTATAGGTAAAACTCACCTTGGTGCCTAAGGATCTGAATGCATAAGCTTGTGACAGGTGGGGGATGATGTGTAGCAGCTAGGGAGTGCCAAAGAATGAATCATACATGCTTGAATTTAAAAATGTAGGGTTTGTGGTGTTTGTTGATGCCGCGGCTGTTCTAGGTGACAAAGGAGGGATGTGGCTTGTTTTGAGACCAAGAAATGGATCAAGGTGCTTTGTAAGCTGCTTGTAGTTGTAGTAGCTGCATCATAGAGGTGGTTGCTTGTTTGGTTGTTCACAAAATGGGGCGAAAATAAAGGAAAAAGGGTACTCGGGTCTGTTTTGAGTTCGGCTTGGATTTTGTGTGTTTTCAGGTTTTCATTTCGTGTACAATGATAAAAAATGATTATAATATTATCTTAGGGTATGTAATAAGAAGTGTCAATAGGTTTTAGCAATTGGTTTGAGATAAAACGGGTCAAAAATGAAGAAGTAAGGTCGCGGTTTCCTAATGGGTTCAATTAGGGTTTTCTTGGCTTTCCTTGCTTATAATTCATGGTTAAAGGATTAAGTTTGGTAAATTATTGATCTTAGTCAGTGTATTAAGGATTAGAAATGATAATTGAGTGGTGGTTCGAGTTATAATGGAAAGAAATGGTCGTGGTTGGTATTATGGGGCATGTAATGGACTTTTAGGGTTACAGGTTTTCTAATATCACAGTATTATTGTCAAAGAAATGCATAGTTACGATGGTTAATGGATTTTTAAAACACATAGTATGAGTTTAAATAGCTATGTTGCTTATTTGAGTTGATTGGGTTAAAAATAGAAACGGATTATGTGATCATTTAGGGCTCATTAGGGTATTTTTTATTTTAAGGTTTCTTGGATGTGATTCTTGTATAAATGAAGTAGGATTATGAAATAATGATGGAATAGGATTGATATGATTGTGAAATAAGTTATTACAACTTATTTGAGTGTTGGTTGAGGTTTAAAACGGATAATAATTGATAAACGGGTCATGGTTTAGAAACTAGCTCGGTTTTAGGGTTTAGGGTTTTGAATTAGGGTCTTGAGTGCAAAAGGTGTATGAAAGCTTTTGATATAGTATTTGATAGGATTCGTTTATATATTGTAAAATGAGTATAGTAGCTTGTACATAAGTGGTGGTGAAGAAATTGAAATGAAAACGGAGGTAAAACGGCTATTTTAGAGATCATGCTTAATGACTTGAATATTGAGCTTTTAAGGACTTGTACCTTTCTTTGGATAGAATGTATATTCATATGAGATGTTATGTATTGTACAATGCGCTTAATTGTTTGTACATCACTTTAGATATAAATCGTTCCTGGAATGAAGGTTTAGGAGGTATATGATAAACTGGTTTAAAGCCCGTTTTGATATAACGTTGCGAATAGTACATTATAGGAATAATGTACCTTGTATTATGAATATGATGATATTGACTTGACATGTTATGATGATTGCTTGACATATATGAAGACAGGATTGTCATAGATAGGTTGCGTGAGCTCGTCTACTTTAGTTATGCAAGTTACTTTGTATACTGAGATATTGACAATGCAAGTAATGTAATAAAGCGAAAAATTTCCCCGTATAATTGTGATTATAGTAAAATAGGTTGATGAAAATTCTTGGGTTGTTATAGTCTCCACCCCTTACAGAAATCTCGTCCCGAGATTTAGTTGAAAGTTATAGTGAATAGATGTAGGTACTGGGCATGAATTTGATTTTTATGTTAGGTTAATCAAGGTCACAAGTCCACGTGTGTGATGCATTTATAATTATGTTACGTACCATAATTATAATTACCTCTTTTCACACGTCTACTTATTTCCAAAATCACGCCTCTTGATGACAGCCAATAGAATTTTTCCAGATTCTGATAGAACCTGGGTGGATAGAATACTTTGATTTATGGAACCAATAGGTTATGGGCCCACCATGCTTCTACCGTGCTACTTTGATCGTAAAGAATCGTTATTCATTAACCTTTAAAAGTCAACATCAAATAAGAATGCTATCACAAGTCTTTGTCAAAATTTTCATACCTAGTGGTATTGAAATCATTTGACATTGTATAGATCCTTGTGTGTTTCCTTGTTATTATGTTGCAGAATATAACAGAGAATTTTAGAATACGGAGATCATGTAATGAGTGATGTCAAGGAATGATTGTAAGAGAGTTGCTAATCACGTGAGATATAGATTTTGAAATGAATAGATGATGAAGGTAATAATGATAATGAAAATGATAATGATTAAGGAACGGGTTGAAAGAAACTTGTTTGTACTTATGTTATATACTTAAGCCTACTTATTTATAATTAGTCACTTACAAAAAGAAGCGTTCAACTCCTTGTAACTGAGAATTTATAAATTCATAGTTCAGAGATTTATAATTTCCTTATTCAAATGAAGAAGTGACCTAATTCATTTCAATAAGATGATCATAAATCGTCTTACCTAAGCATAAAAACACGATATGGTAATGTGTAGAAAATGATAGGATCATGAATGGGTAGATAATATTGAGATGTTGATTGTACTGACGCCCATATAATCGAGGATGAAAATTTATGTTGCAAAGGTATGAGGAGAGTATTTAGAGTTTGAGTATGATAGAATCGACAAATAATGTCGAGTTTTGATACCACCAGATAACAAGATGTAACGAAATTATCTCTTTATTATTTCATAGATAACTTTACATATGAAAAAGAGTTGATACTTATGCTAAGTATCTTTTAGTAGGGTAAAAGTAACAGACGACGAAGATTGTTGCTTGATGATTGGGGTTTTTAGATTGAAGAAGATTCTGATGAGAGTTGAATATCCTCGAGAGTTGTTTTTAGGGTAGAAATCCTAAAGTGAACAAAAGTAAGATTGGCTCTAAGTATGTTTTCCTGTGGCCCTGTTGTTTTTGCAGTACTTGGTCTGGTGACCTATCTTGTTGCAAACCTGACACTTGACACTGCAAGGTCCCGTGTGATGTAGTCTACATCTCTTACATAAGGGAATGTTTCTAGCATATTCTGAAGGTTTCTTGTCTTCTATTCTGCTGTCGATGGTAATCATTGTTACGGTTGTTATTGTTGTGGTTATTCTGATAGTTGTTATTGATGATGTTTCTCTTATCTTTTAATTTTCGTTTATGATCATTGGTTTCTTGCACAGAATCACGTTTTATTATCTGATCCATTAACCTCAGGGATATGTTGATGGCTTCCTCCAAAGTTTGAGGTTTCAAGGCAGTAACTTTTCCTTCAATGCTTCGAGGTAGACCTCCGATAAAAGCTTCCAAGAGTTTCTCATTGTTTGGCACCATGTGTGGACACAAGGTGGTTAATTCTTGGAATCTTCTAACATAGGGTTTCAGATCATTTCCCTTTACACTCAGATTGTAAAGTTCCTCTTCCATTTTTCTGATCTCAGTCCGAGGACAATACTTATTTGTTAAGAGTTCTTTTAATTCGGTCCAGGTGATCCTATTGGATTGTTCTATTCCGTTAGGTTGGGCGTATGCATTCCACCAAGAGAAGGAATCATTAGTTAGAGTACCAGTAGCAAATGTCACTCTGTCTTCCTCGGCACACTTGCTACGAGAAAACACCGATTCAGTCCGTTCAAACCAGCAGATGAGGTTAACAGCTCCTTCCATGCCATTGAAGTAGAAAGGTTGACAATTTATGAATTCTTTATAGTTTCCTCTTTTTGCTACAGGAGGTTCTCTTGGTCCAGTATTCCTATTGGGATTGTCGGCATTTGCCATGGTAGCAGCTTGTGCTTCCAGGGCTGTAGTAAAATCAGCAATCAGTTGCCGGAGGGCATCCAAAGTTATGGCTGGTGTTTCGGATGTTGACGTCCTTTTGGGAGGCATTCTATCAACATAAGATAACACGTAGTAAGAATGATATCCTAAGTAATAAAAGAGAATGTGATGCTTAAAATGCTTAAGGAGTAATGAATTTTAAGCACTTATGGTATGATTTATATGTATGAAGAAGAAAATAATGATTTAAATGATGGAAATGATGATGAAAGATAGATAAGTTGGAAACAATAAGGTACGAAACAGGATTGCCTTTATAAATAACTTGCCTTTTTACTGTACATAGTCAAGATTTGACAAGCGTTTTTATTTATACCACACATCCCATGGCTAGGATAAAGCTAAAACTAGTTTAAGAGTTTGTTGATTTTGACGCAGGTAGATGAAATCCTAAGTTCCTTCTTATTCTGTTGGTGATAGAGCTTGGATTTCTCATTGATGTGTTCAAGTCGTAAATTCTGTATTAAGCCTTAAGGCATCTTATCCTTTTGCACTAATACTTCTTTTGAAGTTTGATATTGGTAGGATTGTCTTGAGTTCGGTCTTTAGTTCGTAACTATTCCTTCGTATGATCATTTCTATCAATACGTCATTTCCTCATTTCTCGATTGTGGTGTAAGTAAGTTCATACTAGTACAAAATATCTTCGATTTGTCCCTTATGATGTTTCAGATACATCTTAATTGGACATTTTCCTATTTCAAATATATGAGGTAGGGTAGGAGTATAAACTGAGGAAGATGGTGATACCAAATTACAGGTTTGATTCCGGGATGAATTAGATAACACAGTTGAGAAAGAAGATGGGGAACATATTCATTTCTTAGGTGGTAATAGTTTTTCAAGAACAAAGAAATATCGAGGATTAAATAGTAGTGATAGTGGTAATATCGAAGATAGAGTCAAAATAGCTGGTGGAGTAATAGGATCTGGTGATGAAATAGGTAATTCCTTAGCATAAATTGCTTGTACGTCCTTCAAATAAGTATTATTGTAGACAAATGAGAATACCGGTGGAATCATATTATCGTTAGAGTTTTCCGAAGAGTTAAAAGAATTGCTTCCCAATGAAACTGGGAAATAATCTGATGAGACCGAAGTATAGTTAAGAATATTCATAGAGGAAAAAGCATCCTCAATATCGGAAGTAGAGTGGTTGGGAGAAGACATCGTTCTATTAACAACCTAGTTGTAAATAACATAAGTTATTTATGTAATAGTATAATAGATATGTATATTTACATACTTGTTCCGGAATGTAGTGGCACGGAGGACTTTGATGGCTAGAAAAGAAATGTGGTTATAGTTAAGGTTTTGACCTTGTTCTCTATAACCATGGCGCTGATACCAATCTGTAACACCCCCATTTTTACAATATAGCAGCGGAAGCTAATCTGGGGTATTACTTCATGGATACAACAATCATAATCATAGAAAACGACTCAAAAGAGACGTTGTTGGAAAAATTTAGTTATCATTCATTATATTCAGAGTTTTTACAAAATGCAGGTCCCAAAATCTAAAACATCATGTTTGAATGATAACAGTTCAGCCATCTTCGAGTCCATGCCACTCCGTGCCGCAACTTGCTCAATTACCTGAGATAAACATGCTAAAAAGTCAACACAATGGTTGAGTGAAATTCATAGGTTTGATATAAACAGTTTGAATACAAGTAATAGTATAATAATTGTATAAACACAATTATTATGAAAATGATATTGTTATGATCTTGGGTCATGTTATTATATACCCGTTATTAGTAATAATCACAATGAATCATAATAACAATGTATTATCCCGTTATTGCCTTATTTGGTCTGATTGGTCTTGCTCTCATGTCATCAACACATTATCATCCAAAGTCAATTTAACAACTCGAAGAACTCATATATCAACATATTAACATCCAAAGTCAATTTAACGACTCGAAGTGCTCATATATCAACATATTAACATCCAAAGTCAATGTTTTTAAGAGTTATGAGTTTGATTGAAGAGTTTGGAATTATTGTATCACCGTTCGGGCCATCATAATTCAGAAGTCATTCAGTAAACGTTTGAGGAGCTATGGCACTTTAAATCATAAACCCAACAACTCAGTCAGAACGTAATACCAAGATGAAACCTCTTAATATGAAGCTCCCTAGTATTGTGATACGACATCATCGGTTTTAAGCGTTTTATTCAATATCTGGAAAAGTTAAGCACGAGAAGCGTTAATTAAAGTTATGTTGGGTAATGTTTTGAATATGATTTTATACTTTTTCAAAATGTTACATTTTAGACCCCGGGGTTTAAAAAGTTGCAGAATAGTCCTTGGAGTTTGCATTTTTACAACTTTGGTCCTTCAAATTTTAAAGATATACCAAGTAAACCTTGGACTTTGAAAAGTGACATAATAGATCCCTGGAGTTATAACTATGATAAAATGACATATTTAGCCCTTTTAGTTATAAATTTTAGAAAGTTACGATATATACCCCTTGCATAGATTATAATTACAAAACATGTCCAAATTGTCATGCAAGCTTATGTTAACATTTCAATAGACATTTATAAGTTATAATAAACTAAAATATGAAGTTTTAACGTAACGCAAGTTTAAAATAACGATTCGTTAGGCTAGGAAGCAAAACGGGTTAAATTAGGGTTTCAAAACGTAAACGCGCGGGTTTTAATTTCAAATTCCTTCATTAATCAATAAAGTGGTTATTTTAACATTATTTAAGCATGCTAGGATAGATTATAACAATATTTAACCATTATGACATTTAGTTTTAAAAAAAACACGAAATTAGGGTTTCGGGTGTACGGTTTTGGATCAAAATGGAAAATGAGCATGAATTGAGTTATGAAAATTTAACAAGAGTATATTTAGGATCATATGAACATTATAAAAGTGTAGGAGCAGAAGTAGAATAACTAGAACCTGGGTTTGAGCTTCAAGGAGCAAAAATGGTGGAAATGGGTCGTTTCGGGTAGTATTTCCACTCGTACGCCTTGTATCTTGTTCCCGGGGCTTCAAATCTTCAAAGATTTACTTGATTGATCTTCTTAGATGATCCTAAGATTATAAGGAGCAGAGAAAGGTTTCTCACTTGGGTTATAGAAAGAAGAAGTGGGGGATGAGAATGAATGAAGTATGGAAGGTCCTATTTATTGTCAAATGGAGGTAAGGGGCTTAAGGAACTTCTATGATCTGATCAAGACATGTGTAAGAGCTAGAATATGATATGTTGAGGCTATGAAAGGAGTTGTGGAGGTCTAGGATGTAGAGTGAAGGTGTTGGACACCCTAGATGGATGCTGCGGCTGTTTCTAGCAAAAGAGAGGCCATGTGCCTTCATTTTTAACCAAGAAATGGTATAAGTAGGTGGTTAAGCTGCTTAAGGGTTTCTAGAAGGAGTTCATGTAAGTATCTTGCACATGGATGGGTCTTAAATGGGATTTACGACTTCGTTTATTAACGTATAACTCGTTTTTAACGTAACTTTTTCGTTATTAATCCGTTTAACAAGTTTCTTACCTTTTCGGAATCGTCGTGAAATGTATTATCTTATAAAAATATAAAATGGATATGTTAAATTTCGAATTTTGGACAGAATGTTTGTGATAGTTTGTTAAGTCCAAAATTAAGTCTTGTTTCCTTGTTTTCATCTTATGACTTTTACCACTAATCTTATATTTTATATTTATCATATATATTACATGTATATTATGTCCATAGTCCTTTTATTGTCCCTTTGTCCAAATATTACAAGTCTTTTATCTTACATAATAAACCATAACTTTTATAAAAATCCATAAATCACTAGTTTTGTCCATAATCATATTTATACATAACCAAGTGTGTACAAGTGTATTTCTTCCAAGATAACTTTATTTTAGTGTTCAAGTAACATTAATATGAGTCCATAATTAATATTAACATGTCTTATGTATTTCTTTATCTTGAAACATATTATGAAACTATAAAAACCCTAATTAACCCATAATCATTTTCATGTTTAACCAAGAGTGTAAATCACTTGTGTGACCATTTTAACATGATGTCATTAACATCATAAGATATATAAAAGTGTACATTATGATGACAACAAATAAAAACTTCTTTTTACATGTTAATAATCCTAAATGGTGATTTAAGCTATAAAGAATTAACATGTGCATATTAATGAAAATTGTAAGAACATAAAGAGTTCAAGTAGACCTTATGAGGTATGATGATGATGATAAACAAGTGCTAAACCCTTGTTTAGCCACAAAATCCAAGCTTGCACAAAGAAACCCTAGCTTTCCTTAATAAAAACCCTAACTTTCTTTCACTTGAGTAATACTTGGAAATGGTGATTCAATGGTTGGAAATACCTTAGAATGTCTTAGGATAGATGTGTATAAGTGTGTATGGGTTGTAGAAAAATTGCTATGGATTTGGTTGAGTGCTTGCTTCTTGCCGTAGCATATAGAGAGAAAGAGAGAAAGTTTGTGAAAATTTTACTAAGTGCTTTGTTCTCTATGTGTTACTACCTAGTTACTTGTATGTATATAACACTTTCAAAGGTCAAGAGTCAAGAAAACATTCAAAGGGACATGGTAAGGTCTTAGGGATGGTCATGGTCATGGTCTTTAGTCAAAGAAACAAGGTATGGTGTGGTTTAAATGGAAGGTGTTGTACATTGACCAAGTTGTAAGTTTTCTTTCATTTTTCATGTATATCTTTGTATATATTGCAAGAATTTCGGCCAAAGAGTGATATACATGATATATTTATGTAATTTTTGTGTATTGGGTATAAATGTGGGTATTTGTTGAAGCGTAGAAAAGTTTTTGTGGTTCCGGGAGTGCCTAAACGCAATTTATCGCGAAACGTATACACTTTACGTATCCGATAAAAATAAAATGAACAAAGTTAATAATTATCCTCAAAATAATTACTTAACCCTTGTTTGATGTAAACATTTAATTGTTTGATGCCCGTTTACATTGAACGCTAATTTTTAGCTTACGCGATTTAGCTTAACATTTATGATTTAAAGCAAATGCGTACAATACAAAAGGTACACTGCGGATTTATCGACGTCGTTAATGACTTGAAAACACAGGGTATTATACTTCTTCCATGCTACTCTGATCGTAAAGAATCGTTATTCATTAACCTTTAAAAGTCAACATCAAATAAGAATGCTATCACAAGTCTTTGTCAAAATTTTCATACCTAGTGGTATTGAAATCATTTGACATTATATATATCCTTGTGTGTTTCCTTGTTATTAGGTTGCAGAATATAACAGAGGATTTTAGAATACGAAGATCATGGAATGAGTGATGTCAAGGAATGATTATGAATTTGTAAGAGGGTTGCTAATCATGTGAGATACAGATTCTTGGAATGAACAGATGATGAAGGTAATACTGATAATGATTAAGGAATTGTTTGTACAAATGGATTGAAAGAAACTTATTTATACGTATGTTATATACTTAAGCATACTTATTTATAATTTGTCACTTACAAAAAGAAGTGTCCAACTCCTTGTAACTGAGAACTTATAAATTCATAGTTCAGAGATTTATCATTTCCTTATTTAAATGAAGAAGCGTCCTAATTCATTTCAATAAGATGATCATAAATCGTCTTACCTAAGCATAAAAACATGATACGGAAAATATGGTATGATCATGAAAAGTAAGAAAATATTGAGATGTGTACTGACGCCCATATAGTCGAGGATGATAATTTATGTTTCAGAGTTGAACATAATAGAATCGACAAATGATGTTGAGTTTTGATATCATCAGATAACAAGACGTAACAGAATTATCACTTTATTATCTCATGGATAACTTTACATATGAAAAAGAGTTGATACTTATGCTAAGTATCTTGTAGTAATATAAAAGTAACAAACGACAAGGATTGTAGCTTGATGATTAGTGTTTTCAGATTGAAGAAGATTTTGATGAGAGTTGAATATCTTCGAGAGTTGTTTCTAGAGTAGCAAGCTCATCTCTAAGTATGCTTTCTTGTGGCCCTGTTGTTTTTGCAGTACTTGGTCTGGTGACCTATCTTGTTGCAAACCTGACACTTGACACTGCAAGGTCCCGTGTGATGTAGTCTACATCTCTTACATAAGGGAAGGTTTCCAGCATATCCATTGGTGGCAGTATAAGTTCTGAAGGTTTCTTGTCTTCTATTCTGCTGTCGATGGTAATCATTGTTACGGTTGTTATTGTTATAGTTATTCTGATAGTTGTTGTTGATGATGTTTCCCTTATCCTCAAGCTTTCGTTTACGGTCATTAGCTTCTTGCACAGAATCATGCTTTATTATTTGATCCATTAATCTCTGAGCTATGTTGATGGCTTCCTCCAAAGTTTGAGGCTTCGAGGCAGTAACATTTCCTTCAATACTTCTAGGTAATCCATTGATGAAGACTTCCACGAGTTTCTCGGCATTTGGTATCATGTTTGGGCATAAAACGGCTAATTCTTGGAATCTCCTAATGTAAGTTTTAAGATCATTTCCTTTCACAACCAAGTTGTAAAATTCGTCTTCCATTTTCTTGACTTTAGTTCGATTGTAATACTTATTGGTTAAGAGTTCTTTTAATTCGATCCAGGTGATCCTATTGGCTTGTTCTATTCTGTTAGGTTGGGCGTATGCATTCCACCAAGACAAGGCATCATTGGTTAGAGTACTAGTAGCAAATGTCACTCTGTCTTCCTCGGCACACTTGCTACGAGAAAACACCGATTCAGTCCGTTCAAACCAGCGGATGAGGTTAACAGCTCCTTCCGTGCCATTGAAGTAGAAAGGTTGACAATTTATGAATTCTTTGTAGTTTCCTCTTTTTGCTACAGGAGGTTCTCTTGGTCCAGTATTCCTATTGGGATTGTCGGCATTTGCCATGGTAGCAGCTTGTGCTTCCAGGGCTGCAGTAAAATCAGCAATCAGTTGCCGGAGGGCATCCAAAGTTATGGCTGGTGTTTCGGATGTTGACGTCCTTTTGGGAGGCATTCTATCAACATAAGATAACGCGTAGTAAGAATGACATCACAAGTTTTGAAAGGTAATACTTAAAAGAAAATGTGATGATTAAAATGCTTAAAGAGAAATGCTTATTTTTGAATTTTAAGCACTTAGGGGTTATGGTATGATTCATGAAGACGGAGATAATGATGCAATTAGTGGAAATGATGATGAAAGAGTGATAAGTTGGAAACAATAAGATACGAAACGGGATTGCCTTTATAAATAACTTGCCTTCTTACTGTACATAGTCAAGATTTGACAAGCGTTTTTATTTATACCACACATCCCATGGCTAGGATAAAGCTATAACTATTCTAAGAGTTTGTTGATTCTGAGCCGGTAGATGACATCCTAAAGATCTTCCTGATCCGTTTGGTGTCGAGCTTGGATTTTCTCAATGATTTGTTCAAGATTGGAAATTATGTAGTGAGCAAAGGCAATCTTATCCTTTTGCCCTAACCGCTTCTTTTGAAGTCTGATAATCTGAGTACGGATTCTCTCAAGTTCTATCTTTAGTTCGTCACTATTCCTTCGTATGATCATTCTATCAATACGTCCTTCTTCCATTTTCTCGATGCGGTGAAGAAAGAGTTTATCTAAGTAATTCAAAATATCTTCGACTTGTTTCTTAAGAAGTTTCAGATACATCTTATCTGAACATCTTCCTATTTCAGATACCTGAGGAGGGTAGGAGTATAAACTGAGGAAGATGGTGATACCAAATTACAAGTTTGATTCCGAAATGAAGTAAATAACGTAGTTGAGGAAGAAGATGGAGAATAGATTCGCTTCTTAGGTGGTAATAGTTCTTCAAGAATAAAGAAATATCGAGGATCAAATAGTAATGATGGTGGTAATACCGAAGATGGAGTTAAAATAGCTGGTAGAGTAATAGGATCTGGTGATGAAATAGGTAATTCCTTAGCATGAAATGCGTGTACGTCCTTCAAATAAGTATTAATGTAGAAAGATGAGAATACTAGTGGGATCATATTATCTGTAGAGTTTTCCGAAGAGTTAAAAGATCTGCTTCCCGCTGAAGCTGAGAAATAATCTGATGAGACCGAAATATAGTTAAGAATATTTATAGAGGAAAAAGTATCCTCAATATCCAAAAGTAGAGCGGTTGGGATAAGACATCGTTCTGATAAGCAACCAATTTATAAATAACTAATTTATATATGAAATAGTATAAAGAATATGTATCTTTACATATTATAATATATATTAATATAAATGGACATTTCTGGAATGTAGTGGCAACTGAGGAACCTAGATGTCTGAAAAAATGAAATGTGGTTTTTATAGTTAGGTTTTGACCTTGTTCACTATAACCAAGGCGCTTGATACCTAATTCTGTAACGCCCCCATTTTTACAATATAGCATCATAAGCTAATCTGGGTCATTACTTCATGGATAGCAACCATTCATAATCAATTATAAAATGACTCAAAGATACATGTTGGAAAAATTTAGTTATCATTCATTATAATCAGAGTTTTTACAAAATGCAGGTCCTAAAATCTAAAATATCATGTTTGAATGATTAACATTTCATCCTCTTCGAGCCCATGCCACTCCGTGCCGCAACTTGCTCATTACCAAGATAAACAAATGCTAAAAAGTCAACACAATGGTTGAGTGAAATTCAATAGGGTTTGATATAAACCATTAGAATACAAGTAATAGTAAAATAATTGTATAAACACAATTATTATGAAAATGATATTGTTATGATCTTGGGTCATGTTATTATATACCCGTTATTAGTAATAATCGCAATGAATCATAATAACAATGTATTATCCCGTTATTGCCTTGTTTGGTCTGATTGGTCTTGTTCTCATGTCATCAACACATTATCATCCAAAGTCAATTTAACGACTCGAAGAGCTCATATATCAACATATTAACATCCAAAGTCAATTTAACGACTCGAAGTCAAATTTAACGACTTGAAGGATTTATTAATATCCAAAGTCAATTTAACGACTCGAAGTCAAATTTAACGACTTGTAGGATTTATGAAACTAACACATTAATATCCAAAGTCAATTTAACAACTTGAAGTCAAATTTAATGACTTATAGGATTTATGATACTAACACATTAACATCCATAGTCAATTTAACGACCTGTAGGATAGATAACTTACACATTGATTGTAATGATACATCAGATTAGCATATAGTCTGGTAAAACATTTGTGAGTATGTAAAAGAGTTTGTAACAAGCATGTATCCCCCTCGCGGGTTTATAAAACATGTAAATAAGTAAAGGCGAGGTTATGAACTTCACTAAGTCTTTGAAAAGTAATCACATTGTTATAAGATAAACGAGTATGTAAAAGAGTTTGTAACAAGCATGTATCCCCCTCGCGGGTTTATAAAACATGTAAATAAGTAAAGGCGAGGTTATGAACTTCACCTGATAGGTAGATGTAATATATATTCCAAAATGAAAGCTGACGACCTTATCACAATCTTAACAGGGAAGGTTGATATAGCAAATGATAGTAAACAGCCACGTCACACAACCTGAGTAGAATATGTCAAGTCTTAGGAAGATTGTACTTTAGAACTTTGGTTTAAGAGTTATGAGTTTGATTGAAGAGTTTGGAATTATTGTATCACCGTTCGGGCCATCATATGTTAGAAGTCATTCAGTAAACGTTTGAGGAGCTAGGGCACTTTAAATCGTAAACCCAACAACTCAGTCAGAACGTAATACCAAGATGAAACCTCTTAATATGAAGCTCCCTAGTATTGTGATACGACATCATCAGTTTTAAGCGTTTTATTCAATATCTGGAAAAGTTAAGCACGAGAAGCGTTAATTAAAGTTATGTCGGGTAATGTTTTGAATATGATTTTATACTTTTTCAAAATGTTACATTTTAGACCCTGGGGTTTGAAAAGTTGCAGAATAGTCCTTGGAGTTTGCATTTTTACGACTTTGGTCCTTCAACTTTTAAAGATATACCAAGTAAACCTTGGACTTTGAAAAGTGACATAATAGATCCCTGGAGTTATAACTTTGATAAAATGACATATTTAGCCCTTTTAGTTATAAGTTTCAGAAAGTTACGATATATACCCCTTGCATGGATTATAATTACAAAACATGTCCAAATTGCCATGCAAGCTTATGTTAACATTTCAAAAGATATTTATAAGTTATAATAAACTAAAATATGAAGTTTTAACGTAACGCAAGTTTAAAATAACGATTCGTTAGGCTAGGAAGCAAAACGGGTCAAATTAGGGTTTCAAAACGTAAACGCGCGGGTTTTAAGTTCAAATTCCTTCATTAATCAATAAAGTGGTTATTTTAACATTAGTTAAGCATGCTAGGATATATTATAACAATATTTAACCATTATAACATTTAGTTTTAAGAAAAACGCGAAATTAGGGTTTCGAGTGTACGGTTTTGGATCAAAATGGAAAATGAGCATGAATTGAGTTATGAAACTTTAACAAGAGTATATTTAGCATCATATGAACATTATAAAAGTGTAGGATCAGAAGTAGAATATCTATAACCTGGGTTTGAGCTTCAAGGAGCAAAAATGGTGGAAATCTGTCGTTTTGGGTAGTATTTCCACTCGTACGCCTTGTATCTTGTTCCCGGGGCTTCAAATTTTCAAATATTTGCTTGATTGATCTTCTTAGATGATCCTAGGATCATAAGGAGCAAAGAAAGGTTGCTCACTTGGGTTATAGAAAGAAGAAGTGGGGGTTGAGAATGAATGAAGTATGGAAGGTCCTATTTATAGTCAAATGTAGGCAAGGGGTTAAGGAACTTCTATGATCTGATCAAGACATGTGTAAGAGCTAGAATATGATGTTTTGAGGCTATTAAAGGAGTTGTGGAGGTTTAGGATATAGAGTGAAGGTGTTGGACACCCTAGATGGATGTCGCGGCTATTTCTAGCAAAAGAGAGGCCATGTGCCTTCATTTTTAACTAAGAAATGGTCTAAGTAGGTGGTTAAGCTGCTTAAGGGTTTCTAGAAGTTCATGTAAGAATTATGCACTTGGAATGGTTTAGATGGTGAAGGGGTTCGGGCTGTTTTGGGGTTCGACTAGGGTTTCACAAGTTTTCAAGCTTTTATTTCGTGTGTACTTGATTAAGGATAGTTAATATATGTAGCCAAGGTCTGATATAGGAATGATTAACAAATATTAGCAATTGGTTTGGGTTAAAACGGATTAGAATTGAAGAAATAAGGTCACGGGTTTGATTAGGGCACGTTTAGGGTTTTCTTGCTTTCTGTTTATTTATTTTGCATTACTCGTGATTAGGAATGATGATATAGATCTAGAGACTTAATAAAGGTATTATCAATGAAGTTTGATCATTGGTTTTAGTTAAAATGGGTTGAATTGAAAGAATAAGTCGTAGTTGGTATTTAGGGTTACATTTTAAGGCTTTTAGGGTTTTCTAGCTTTGTAATTCTCGTACATTGTTGAAGCAAGGATGGTTAATGATGGAATAAAGGTTTGTAAACTCATTTTATGGGTTTAAATGGAATCTTGGTTGCTTACTTGAGTATGAGATGGTCTAAAATGTGTAAACGGGTCAAATTCACTATTAGGGTGCAATTAGGGTTTCCCTGGATTTATGTTTCTTGTCTAATTGAAGTAGGATTGATGAAATGATGATGGAATGGATGTTTGAAATTGATTATCTAATATTGTTTTAAAATTAAGTTATTAAAACTTATTTGAGAGTTGGTTTAGGTTTACAATGGATAAAAATAAAGAAACGTGTCATGGTTTAGAATCTAGCTTGGTTTTAGGGTTTAGGGTTTTGAATTAGGGTTTTGAGTGTAAATATATGTGTGAAGGCTTATGAATAGAATAATTAGGGTTTACTCCTATGTAGAATGAGCTATTGTAGCTTGTTACTAATAAGTGGTGATGAAGAAATTGGAGGTAAAACGGCTATTTTAGAGATTATGCTTAATGACTTGTATATTGAGCTTTTAAGGACTTGTACCTTTCTTTGGATAGAATGTATATTCATATGAGATGTTATGATATTTGTACATATGCTTTAGTAGCTTGTACATTCACTTTAGATATTAATCTTTCATGGAATTAGGGTTTAGAGGTATATGATAACAGTTTAAAGCCCGTTTAGATATAACGTTGCGAATGGTACATTATAGGAATAATGTACTTTGTAAAAAGAATATGATGATAATGACTTGACATGTTATGATGTTTGCTTGACATGTATGAAGACAAGATTGCCATAGATAGGTTGCGTGAGCTCGTCTACTTTATTTATGCAAGTTACATGACATACTAAGATATTGACAATACAAGTAATGTAATAAAGCGAAAAATTTCCCCGTACAATTGTGATAATAGTAAAATAAGTTTTGCATTTGATGAAAATTCTTGGGTTGTTATAAAGACAGTGGATCATACACTCTTAAAATATTTGACTATGTTGATCCACAAGGCAGACTCAAGTCAGCAATGGCTTAGGTCCCCAAGATAAACTAATTCTCTTATTTTGAGTGCAGGGTGATCCACAATATACTTTACAAGATCAAGGGATTTTTGATAGTGGATGCTCTAGACATATAACTAGGAATAAGTCCTACCTCTCAGATTATCAAGATATTGATGGTGGATTTGTTGCATTTGGAGGAAGTGCTAAAGGAGGTAAAATTACTGGAAAAGGTAAAATTAGGACTGGAAAATTAGAGTTTAAAGATGTGTATTTTATGAAGGAACTTAAGTTTAACCTTTTCAGTGTCTCACAATTATGTGACAAGAAAAACAATGTTCTTTTTACTGACACTGAATGTATTGTTCTTTCTCATGACTTTAAGTTTCTTGATGAAAGTCAAGTCTTGCTTAAGGTTCCCAGAAACAACAACATGTACAGTTTTGATTTAAAAAATGTTGTTCCATTAGGAGGTCTAACTTGTTTATTTGCAAAGGCAACTTTAGATGAGTCTAATTTATGGCATAGAATGCTTGGTCATATAAACTTTAAAACTATGAACAAACTTGTGAGGGGAAACCTTGTGAGAGGTTTGCCTTCAAAGCTTTTTGAAAATGACCATACATGTGTTGCTTGTCAAAAGGGAAAGCAACACAAAGCCTCCTGTAAGACCAAGACTGTGAGCTCTATTTGCAAACCTTTACAATTATTACACATGGATTTATTTGGCCCAGTTTTTATGAGAAGTATAATTAAAAAGACTTACTACCTAGTTGTCACTGATGATTTTAGTCGATTTAGTTGGGTTTTCTTTTTGGCCACTAAGGATGAGACTCCTGAGATCCTTAAGAACTACATAACTGGCATAGAAAACCAAATAGACCATAAGGTGAAAACAATCAGATGTGATAATGGAACTGAATTCAAAAATAGGATTATGAATGAGTTCTATGAAATGAAGGGTATTAGAAGAGAATTTAGTGTTGCTAGGACTCCTCAGCAAAATGGTGTTGCTTAGAGGAAAAATAGGACACTAATAGAGGCAGCTAGGAGTATGCTAGCAGATTCCAAATTGCTAACTACCTTTTGGGCTGAAGCAGTTAATACTGCTTGCTATGTCCAAAATAGGGTGTTAGTTATCAAGCCTCACAACAAGACCCCTTATAAACTTTTTCTAGGTAGAAAACCTGCCTTAAACTTCATGAGACCATTTGGGTGTCCTGTTACAATCCTTAATACCTTAGATCACCTAGGTAAGTTTGATGGGAAGTCTGATGATGGATTCTTTATAGGATACTCTATCAATAGTAAAGCATTTATAGTATTTAACACTAGAACCAGATTTGTAGAGGAGAACCTGCACATAAATTTTCTTGAAAACAAACCAAATGTTGCAGGAACTGGACCTAAATGGATGTCTGATATTGATTCTCTAACCATATCTATAAATTATCAACCAGTTTCTACAAGGAATCAAACTAATGGTAATGCAGGTACCAAAGCAAATATTGATGCAGGACAAGCTGGAAAGAAGACAATTCTTGGTCCACAATATGTACTGCTACCATTTTTGACTTCTGATTCTCAAGGTCCAAAGAGCTCAGAAGATGAGGTTGCTGATAATGCTGGACAAAAGAATGTAGTTTTGGATCCAGCAAAAGAAGGTGACAAAAATGGTCAAGAGAAAGATGTTAAAGATCAAGAAGAGGCTCTTAGAAAATAATTTGACCAAGAATCTGAAAGATTGTTTGGTCAAGGGGAGGCTACTAACATTAACAGCACTAACAGACTTAATACTGTTAGTTCATCAATTAATGTTGTTAGTTCCTCTTTTACTATTGTGGATCCAGGAAGAGAAAGAGCCCAAGGGAATGAGTTTGAAAGTGTGTTTGGACAAGACAAGTATGCTAATGACAACAGTATCTACAGGATGTTTACTCCTATTAGTGCTGTTGGATCCTCTTATGATAATCTTGGTAGATTAATCCCTGTTAATGCTGCTACTCTTTCCAATGCTGATCTTCTTACTGATCCTCTCATGCCTGATTTGGAGGATACTACTAATCTTTAAGTTACTGGAATCTTTAATCGTGCATATGATGATAAAGTTAAAAGTGCAGTGGCTGATGTTAACAACTTGGAACTTACCATAGTTGTTAGTCTTATTCCCACAACCAGGATTCACAAGGATCATCCTAAAGAGCAAATCATAAGGGACCTACTTTTAGCACCTCAAACTAGGAGAATGACCAAGACTTCTCAAGAACATGCTATGGTTAGTTACATCAAAAAGCAGAGGAGAACCAACCACAAGGATTATCAGAACTGCTTATTTGCCTGTTTTCTCTCACAAATAGAAACCAAGAAGGTAATACAAGCTTTGACAGATCCAAGTTAGATGGAGGCAATGCAAGATGAGTTGCTACAGTTTAGATTGTAGAAGGTTTAGAGATTGGTTGATTTACCCAAAGGCAAGCAAGCCATTGGAACAAAATGGGTCTATAGAAACAAGAAAGATGAGAGAGGGATAGTAGTTAGAAACAAGGCAAGACTGGTTGCACAAGGTTACACCTAAGAAGAAGAAATTAATTATGTTGAGGTTTTTGCTCCTGTTGCTAGGATTGAAGCAATCAGGTTATTTTTAGCCTATGCATCATTTATGGGGTTTATTGTATACTAGATAGATGTAAAGAGTGCCTTTCTATATGGAACAATAGAAGAGGAGGTGTATGTGTGCCAACCTCCTGGTTTTGAATATCCACAGTTCCCTAACAAGGTTTACAAGGTAGAAAAGGCCTTATATGGCCTCCATCAAGCTCCTAAAGCCTAGTATGAGACTTTGTCTACCTACTTATTAGAAAATGGATTTAGAAGAGGGATCATAGATAAAACTTTGTTTATCTAGAAGGACAAAGGTGATATCCTATTAGTGCAGGTGTATGTAGATGCCATCATCTTTGGGTTTACTAAGAAGTCTTTATGTACAGAGTTTGAAGGTTTGATGCACAAAAAGTTCCAGATGAGTTCTATGGGGGAGCTTACTTTCTTCTTAGGGTTGCAGGTCATGCAAAGAAATGATGGAATCTTCATCAGCCAAGACAAGTATGTGGCTGATATATTGAAGAAATTTGATTTCTCCTCAGTGAAGACAACAAGCACCCTAATAGAGACTAACAAGGCATTGATCAAGGATGAAAAAGCTGAGGATGTGGATGTTTACTTATACAGATCAATGATGTACTTAACAGCTTCTAGGCCTGACATAATGTTTACTGTTTGTGCTTGTGCTAGGTTCTAAGTTACACCTAAAATCTCACATCTTCATGCTGTGAAGAGAATCTTTAGATACTTAAAAGGTTAACCTAAATTGGGACTTTGGTATCCTAGGGATTCACCATTTAACTTGGAAGCTTTTTCAAATAGTGATTATGCTAGAGCTAGTCTTGACAGGAAATCCACAATAGGAGGTTGTCAATTTCTTGGCAAGAGACTGATTTCATGGCAATGTAAGAAGAAAATAGTAGTTGCCAACTCAACAACTAAAGCAGAGTATGTTGTTGCTGCTAATTGTTGTGGACAGGTGTTATGGATCCAAAATCAGATGCTTGACTATGGATTCAATTTCATGAACACCAAGATATACATTGACAATGAAAGCACAATTTGCATAGTGAAAAATCCAGTTTATCACTCAAAAACTAAGCACATTAAAATACGGCACCATTTCATCAGAGATTCTTATAAGAAGAGGCTCATTCAAGTAATTAAGATTCACACAGATCACAATGTTGCTGATCTACTCATAAAGGTATTTGATGTTAGCAGGTTTAACTTTCTGATTGCTAGCATTAGATTACTTACTCTCTGAAGATGTGTTTGTTAGACTAATGATTGATATGGCTTGGAGATGGTATTAGTGATGAATTTAGAGTTAAAACTGGTAGTTGTAAGGTTAATGCTGTTAGACAGGATTTGGTGCTGCTAGGCGAAAGTTAGTACTGCTAGGCAAAAGTTAGTACTGCTGAGCCAAAGTTAGTACTGCTGGGTTATCGTTACTGCTGCTTGTTATCGTTCGGGATAATACTGCTGAGGGGGTTTCGTGTAAATATAACAGTTTCATCGCTAGTAGGTTTGCTATTAACTCTATAAAATCGTTCTCAAACACAAAGTAACTTCACCTAATCTCTCTCATACACTCTCAATTACAAACCCTAATCGCATTCATCGCCGATCATCTAAATTAATCATCAATGGCTGATCTACAATTTGTTGACCAACACAACATGGTGGCCTGCTTGGAAAGAACAGATGGGAATGCTGAGTTTCATCAGATAGTGGACTTTCTTACTACTAGCCCTATTCATTATGCCTTAACTGTAAGTCCTACTATCTATGCTTCTTATATTGAGCAGTTTTGGGCTACTGCTAAGTCCAAAACAGTCAATGATGTAAAGCAAATTCATGCCACAGTTGATGGCAAGACAGTGGTAATATCAGAATCATCAGTGAGGAGTGATCTTCACTTTAATGATAAGGATGGTATTATTTGTCTATTAAATGATGAAATTTTTGTAAACCTTGCATTGATGGGGTATGAAAGAGTTTATACTAAACTTACTTTTTAAAAAGCTTTCTTTTCCCCTCAATGAAAGTACCTTATACATACCATCCTATATTGTTTGAGTTCAAAAACAACTGCTTGGAATGAATTTTCAACAAATTTAGCATCAGCAGTTATTTGTTTAGCTAAAGGTAAAAAATTTAACTATTCTAAATTAATTTTTGATGGTATGTTAAGGAACTTGGATCCTACTTCTAAGAAATTTTTAATGTATCCAAGGTTTTTACAACTATTTTTTAATAATCATATTACTCTTGTAGAACCTTTTAATGATGTCTATGTTACACCTATACATACTAAAAAGGTTTTCACTAATATGAAAAGAAAAAATAAAGATTTTTCAGGGACAGTTACTCCATTATTTTCATCTATGTTGGTACCACAAGTAGTTGAGGGTGAAGGTTCAAGACAACCCTCTGAACCCCAAGAACCATCTTCAACTGCTCCACCCTCTCATGAAGAACAAGTTACTACTGTTGCATCACAATCCCAAAAGACTCACACACCTAGGCGAGCCAAAAGACGTTGGGACACTGAGATTCCTCAGTCTAGTGGTCCCCCTAAGAAGGTTGATGATGAGGCTATCTATACAGGAGAGGATGACAGAGTGGTTAGGGCTGCCACTACTGCTACTAGCTTAGAAGCAGAGCAGGAAAGTGGTAACATCCATAAGACCCGATCCACGACAACACTTAATGAACCAACTCCTTAAGGAACTAGTTCAGGTAGTGGACCCAAGTGCCAAGATACCACATTGGGGGATGCAGATGCTCAGACTAGGTTTAAGACTGCATCTAAACAGTCCCATGACCCATTTCTCTCAGAAGTTAACACATCTGGAAGTGGGGAGGATAGTATGGAACATCAAGATGATTTTACGAATTTTGTACCACCAACACCCCATGATTAAACTCTCTCAGGAAGTCACACACCTGGAAGTGATGATGGTAGACCTAACATAAATGAATTGATGACTATTTGTACCCAATTGTCAAATAGGGTTCTTGCCTTGGAAAACTCAAAGACTGCTCAAGACTTGGTGATCAAAAAGCTACAAAAGAAAGTCAAAAGATTGGAAAAGAAGCAAAGGGCAAGAACTCCAGGGATGAAACTCTTTAAGATTGGTACCTCCAAGAGAAAGAGTTTGGATAAGGAGAATGTATCCAAACAGGGGAGGAATTTGAAGACAAGACAAATGTTTGAAGAAGGTGATCTTGATGATGATACGATGAATGATAAAATGGAGAATGTTGAAGGAGATATAGTTAATGCTGGTGGTGCAGTAAACACTGCTACTACTAGAGTTAGTACTGCTAGTGCATCAGTTAGTACTGCTAGTGTATCTATTAGTACTGTTGAGCCAAGAACACCTCCAACAACTACTACAACTGCATTTGAAGATGAGGATCTTACCATTGCTCAAACACTTGTAAATATGAGAAGTGAGAAGGCTAAGGAAAAAGGAGTTGCTTTCAGAGATGTGGAAGAACTAAGAAGATCAACTCCAGCACCAATAGCACAACCTTCATCCAAATATAAGGGTAAAGCAATTATGGGACCCTGAAAAGCCTCCCAAGAACCCAAGAAAGGCTCAGATTTAGATGGATGAAGAGCTGGCTATGAGGTTACATGAAGAAGAAATGGGTAAACTAGAAAGAATGCAAAGAGAAAGAGCTGCACAAGTAGAAGCATCTAATGCTGCTTTGACTGCAAAATTTGATGATGTTCAAGCAAGAATTAATGCAGATGCTCTGTTAGCTACAAGACTTTAAGAAGAAGAAAGAGATCAGTTTCAATTGATGAGCAAGCTAGATTTTTAGTGGAGATAATTGCAGAAAGGAAGGGGTTCTTTGCTGCATAAAGGGCTGAACAAATCAGAAACAAACCACCTACCAAAACTCAATTAAGAAACAAGATGATTACCTTCCTGAAAAACATGGATAGGTTCACTTACAATCAACTGAAGAATAAGAGTTTGGAAAAAATTCAGAAGCTGTATGAAAAGGAGCAGAAGTGGATTAATGACTTTGTTCCTATGGATTCTGAGATGGTTAAAGATAGTGGAAAGAAGGATGATGATAGTAGAAAGGAAGCAGAGAGCAGTCAAAAGCAAGCAAAGAGTAATAAGAAGAGACCAAGAATAGAACATAATGAAGAGAGTGTCAAGAAATAGAAACTAGAGGATGATGCTGAGAAAAAGGAGCTTAAAGCTTGTTTGGATATAGTTCCAGGGGATGATAGTGCTATTAATGTTGAATCATTGGCTACTAAATATCGAATAGTTGACTGGAAGACAAACATTCTAACAGAAAACATGATGTATTATCAAATCATCAGAGCTGATAGAAGTTCTAAGAATTACAAGATATTTAGTGAAATGCTTGATGATTTTGACAGAGAAGATGTGGTAGATCTATACAGTTTGATAAAGGAAAGGTATAAGATAATAAGCCCAGAAGGATATGACAGATTACTTTAGGGAGATCTCATTACTTTGTTTGAATCAAGTAAGGAAGATGAAATATGGAAGGCTCAACAGGACTATAAATTGATAAGCTGAAGGCTATTTGATTCATGTGGAGTTCATGTATTGTTAATGGATACTGGAATTTCTATTCATATGATGGTAGAAAATAAATATCCTCTTATACAAGAAATGCTTACAAGGATGTTAAATAGAAGACTAGAAGTTGATCATGAAAGTACCATGGCATTTGAGCTTATCAAATTCATTAAGGTACAGCTAGAAGTATGAAGAAGTGTTTGGATAGATCCTCCTAGTAATCAAGATGCTGGTAATGAAGAAACTTGATGATTAACAAGATGAATATGAAGTTTAGGGGAGGATTGTTGGGAATTAGAGGCTTCTACAACTTAATGTTGCTGGTTCAAGTTTGTGCTGCTGCTGAAGATTAGAGAAAACAGTCTAAGTCATTAGTACTGTTAGTGTTATAGTTAGTACTGTCAGTACAAAGTGTTAGTACTGTTAGTTATGTAGTTAGTACTGTTAGTATAAATAGTTAGTACTAATAATGCGATATACATGAGATATATTAGGAATAGATATGCATTGATTAGTAGACGCATTTTGTAAGCCCATTAGGGTTTCCTTGATGTATAAAAGGAACCCTACGACATAAATCTAGATATAAGTTATATATAGTTTTCATAGCAGAAATAGTTAATAGCTTCAAGGTTATTTTGTAACCCTATCACTATTTAGAGTGATCATTATATATTGAGGCTGAAAGTTTAGTAAAATCTTGTTTTACTGTTTTATTATTCTTCTTAGTATTGCAAACTAGATTCCGCATAGTTTATGATATTCTCAATCCTAGTTTCTACTATAGTTGTCTTGGATCTATCCAACACAGCTAAGCTTTAACAAGCTAAGTAAGATCTGTTCACAAGGGATCAACAAAATTTATTTTATTGATCTCTTGGCTCTAGACCCGATTAGTGCGTTTTGGTTTTAGTACTCAAAGGCTGGAGCAGACTACCACCTATTCAATATCAACTAACTCGGAGTGAGAAAGTCAATAGAAGTCGTATGTATCTCTGTGACAAATGAGATAAGTTTTTGTTAAGAGAAACTCGAATGGCTGGGAAGGGTTGTGCATTGCATCACTAGGTCCATGATGTCGTTCTTTAATATCAGAATTCATCTTTATAAAAATTGATAGATTATATATTGACTCGGTTTCTGCCTAAGTTGTGTAGAGGGCTTATTTCTTTACACCCTTTATCCATACATTTCTTTTTAATTCTTCAACCCCTTCAATGTTTACCAAGACGTCACGTCATTACTACCACCGGCGTTTGTTTGATGTTCCAAGGGTTAGCTCAATCTTAGTTGTGGCATATTCCTAAACTCTTTCACTTCCAATCAACCTAAGGGACTACTATTTCTACTATGGAAGTGTCCTTGGGAAGTAGGATCTCCAGTTCTAGTGGATCAAAGACTAATACATAACTAACCACCATTATGTACTTCGTAAATTGGTCAGGAATTAAAGATGTGTTCGAGGTATAAGATCGTAACCATACAACCTTCTTCTGAAGAGGATCAAGGCACTTTGAGTCAGACTTAGCATCACTTATTATTTTCAAGACACATTTTAATTACATTTCTCCCCCTTATTTTAGAAATACTAATATCACTTAGTTTTTAAAATATCATGTGATTAAATAATTGTCATGAAAATTCCATGGAAGAAACATCTTAGCTATGAATATATGAACATTACTTGCTCCCCTCATTTACTATGTTTGGACAAAAAAATGAACCACGTTGTAAAAATGAATATAAACTTGAGAGGTTAGCAATTGTTGAGACACTATACAGTTTTGAAAAATTAAGAATTGTCATAAAAATTCTTGAAAAATTGTGCTCATCACTACATTATCTGTATAACATACAACTTATTGAGTGATTCAATATATATTTACTAATTTTATTAAACTTTATAATGTTTAGATACATAAAAATTGTCATGTGATGATGTATTCCAACAACATAAAACATTTGTTTTTTTGAAAAACTATAAAACTCCCCCTCAAACATTGACTCATTTTAAAAATGACACCAAATGTAGAAGAATTGTCTTGTAAAACTCTATGAGGGATGGAGTGTTGAACACACAATTTTTAAAGATTTTGAATTGTCATTGAGAAATTCTTGAAAAATTGTGTTCAACATATTGAAAAACATCATGTTAGAAGACTTCTCTACTAATGCTAAGGATAAGCGCAGTTATGCGTACACTCTCTTTTGTTGTTCGGGTCCGAGTTGCAATTTGAGAGCGATTACAAGTCATAAAGTAAAATACAAATGACATGTTTTGAAAGGCGTTGAACATCCTGTTACGAACTCATTACACTTAATCGACATTTCTAGGCACGTAAATGTTATCGATTCCAAGAGACATGTCGAGAAGATTCTTTTTGGAATTTTTTTTATTTTCTGATTTTGTATTTTCTTTTTGAAATTTTATATTTTTGTATTTGGTTTTATAGGTTTTATATTTTTGTATTTTTCTTTTTTCAAAAATATGTACATTTTGATGTTTGATGAAATATTAAGAAGATTCATTTGTCAGAACCTCCAGTTCAGCTGGAGTCAAACATCTCATACCAATTCGTTTGACAAGATACTGAAACCTATCTTCGGGTAAGGCTTTAGTAAACATATCAGCTAGTTGGTATTCAGTTCTAACAAAGTACAATTCAATTATACCATTTTTAACTTGTTCCTTGATGAAATGATATCGAGTATGGATGTGCTTGGTACGAGAGTGCTACACGGTGTTGCATGAGATTGCTATGGCTGACTGAGAGTCGCAATACAACGGTATTTTGTTGTAGTTGAAACCATAATCCTTAAGCTGTGTCCTCATCCACATTACTTGAGCACAACTTGCAGATAACGCCACATACTCAGCCTCTGCTAATGACATTGCAGTACATTCCTGCTTCTTTGACATCCAGCTGACTCACTTATCACCTAGGAACTGTATTCCTCTAAAAGTGATTTTGCGAGTATAAATGCATCTGGAATGGTCAGCATCTGAATAAGCTGCTAGTTCAAAGCCAGAATCCTTCGAATACTAAAGTCCCATGTTAATGGTACCCCTTAAGTATCGTAAGATTCTTTTAACCTCTTTGAGGTGTTTTTCAGTCGGTCTTGCTTGATATCTTGTACAATAACATACTGCTTGCACTATGTCTGGTTTACTAGATGTCAGATACATGAGTGACCCAATTTTACTACGGTAGTTAGTTTAGTCTATGAGTGTACCACTCAAGTCTGCATCTAATTTAGGTTTCATAGCCATTTGTGTACCAATGCTTTGTCCTTTTTTCATAACGTATTTTTTAAGTATTTCTAAAGCGTACTTGGTCTGATTGATAAAGATACCATGTGGGGTTTGGTGGATCTGAAGTCCTAAAAAGAATTTCATTTCCCCATTAAGGACATCTCAAATCTACTGTGCATTATTTTTTCAAATCGTTTAGAAAATTTAGGGTTAGTAGATCCGAAAATAATGTCATCAACATAAATTTGCACAAGTATAATGTCCTCCCCGTATCTTATCGTGAATAGAGTCGGGTCAATGGTACCATTAGTAAAACCTTTGGATATCAGGAAATTTGAGAGTTCATCATACCAGGCTCTCGGAGCTTGCTTTAATCCATATAGAGCTTTCCTTAAGAGGTAAACCTTTTCTGGGTGATCAAGATCAACGAACCCATCTGGTTGCGCAACATAAACCTCCTCCTTCAATGGACCATTAAGAAATGTCATTTTCACGTCCATCTAATAAACTGGAAAAGACTTGTGTGCAACATATGCGACAAAAATCCAAACAACTTCCAAGCGAGCAACTTGAGCGAATGATTTTTCAAAATCAGTACTCTCTTCCTGAGCATAACCCTTAGCTACAAGTCGTGCCTTATTGCGAATTATAGTTTGGTTTTCATCCTTTTTGTTCTTTCATAACCACTTTAGCTTGATTATGTTCTTGCCAAAGGGTTTGTCTACGAGTTCTGATGAGGTGTCATTTTATATACTTTTTCAAGGTCATTTAACCCCCAAAGTCGTGTGTTTATGCCCAAAATAGGTACTTAATCGTTCCTTTTTAGGTATTTCTCATTTGGAAGACATTTGGATGGATTACACGTGACTTGGGCTCATTTAAAGAAGAAACGGATGAGATTATAAACCAACACCAAGACTCTTGAAGATTTGTGCTCACAGAGCCTAGAGACGACGTCACAAGCCATACACGATGCCGTTAGAACTCATCAAGTGACGTCGTCACATATTTCAAGACGACGTCAACCCGCACTGACTCAAACGCAGATCTAGAATATTTATTTTATGACGGCGTCACGACTAAAATGCGACGCCATCGCGTCAATTTTCTTATATATACAAACCCGAATTTAGGGTTTTGTGTGTGTAACTTTAGAATAAAAAGAGGGTACGAACCCTAGTTCGTTTAGCAGCTGTAAGAGACAATTTTAGGGCTTAAAAATCCTATTGTACTTCTTCTAATTCATGTTTTAATCAAGTAAGGTTTACTTAATCATTCAATATGTCTATGTGTTGTTTGATTTAATGTTCTTGCTTTATTCTTAACATGCTTGGCTAAACCTATTATTGTGTTTGTTTATGATTGTATGAAACCTAGAATGTATATCTTAGGGGTGTTGCCTCTTATGATGGATGTGCACGTGAAGTCTTAGAAAACCATCTTTTGTCTGCATCGATGTTGATATGTCTAGGGAAACGTAAGTGTGTAGAAAGGATACCATCGGGTAACAGTCTTCACACTACCTTGCCCCCTAATATGGTTGATCCACTTTTATTATATTTTACATGCACTTAGTGTACTCCTAGGGGCCGTGTAATACTCTTCATACTACCTTACATATGCGTCGCTCTAACGGCATACTAAGTAGACGGCGGGTTCGTGTAACTCGTTCATGACTTAGGAAATAGTTACACATATCATCATAAGGGTGACAAGGCAACAACACTAGGAGAAGCAATCTAGGGAGTAATACATGACTAAATAGACACAGTCTTTTATCTTATTATTATCACCATTAGTTTAGATTACTATTTAGTTTATTAGCTAAAACCAAACCTCTCTCCAATTATATGATTTACTTGCTTTCCATAAAATACAAAAATACAAAAATAATCTTCCCTCAACCTCTAGAATTCTGTTAGACCGTGATCAAACCTTCCTAACCTATTCCTCACGTGAACGATAAACAACCTCGAGTCTTACCCATACTACACTACAACGATTAGGTGCACTGCCTAGGGAGTTCTAAAACTTCTCGTGTAGAAGTCTTACTATAACCCCCTAAAATGGGTCGCAGTGGAATATGATGTTCCGGGGGCATTAATTCATAGATCAATAGCACAAGATATGAGAACGACCTCTAAAAGAGTCGTTTAAAAACTAATACATTGGATTTCATAAATGGTTTGTTACAAAAGTCCAAAGGCTTAACTTGTTCAACTTGAGAAAGTAAAGATTTCACAACATAATAATATCCCAAAGTGCAATGCACGTAAATCTTTATAGCGATATGACTTCAAAAGACCACCATCCAATGTACCCATGACTTTTACCTTATTGACCTGAGAAACATGTTTAAACTGTCAACAATAATGTTGGTGAATTTATAGGTTTATAAATTAAATGAAGCAGATAGCAAGATTTTCCTGTAATAAAGAAACGAATACAATATCACAAAAATGTATAACGATATGCGCTAAGCTCATGACACCGAAGCTATCAAATGCATATAAATGATGATGCCCAATGTAGATGTTCAACCTGTAACATCTATGAGTCCGAAATGGTATACGTTCGTCGTTTTCGGCCAACCATTAAACTAGTAAGTGTTGCTTGCCCGAACGGGGATGTTAATTCCCAAATAGATCTATTCATAACATTCGCGCTTACAATCCAGTAATTAACAGTTCATGATGATGGGCATAGTGGGTTATAGCTACTCAGGCAAACTCGTAATATTTGAATTTAAAATGTACTTGCATCTATTTTGTAAAACAAACATGATCTCATCCCTGAGATTTGATAAATGATTAAAAAGTCTAAGACGGGGACTATAAACTTACCTTAATGAGATAGCAATGAATATGGAGCGAGCAAGGTAAATGGTGCACGCAAAAACAATGCAAAACTCTATCCGCTATCTAAATGAATAATACACATATTATTAATCATGTAATGTACTATAATGTATGCAATCTTGTCTTTAGTATTGTGCTTGAGTTTGAGAAATATTACTTGTTTAAAATGTAGTTATTCATGAAAATTGGCCAAATATATCGGGTAATAATCTCTTACCATTAAACATGTAAATTACGATATCAGACATTTTAGAAACTAGGTTATAAGTACTTTACTAGTTAATTAAATCGATACTTGGTTTGGTCTCTAAAAGTGTCAAACAAATAGACGAAATTATAACAAAACAAATTTAAAAATTAAGTTTTATTGATGAAATTCGGGGGACAAGCGCAAAGTTTTACAATCAAATTCTAGGCTCGTTACTTAATGAAATTACAATCCAAAAGTGGTTTTGAAAACTAGGCCAGGTTGTCAACAACTTTCGTTATTTAAGTTTTGTCTAAAAGTGCCGTTGGATATGTTAAAAACATAGTCAAGGGAGGGGTGTCGCGACTGGGTTACAAGACAAAAAACTTATTTTTGGTTAAGTGTTTTTCAAGTGACTTTTGGCTGACTTTGTTCGCGGATTACAAATTCGTTACTCAGTATTATAACAAACAAAAAATACTTTTGAAAACTAGGCTAGGAGTATAATAATTCCTCTTTTATAAGTTTTGAAATTTGATGTTGTTATAGTGATTAAAAACGAGGCTAAAGTAAGGGTGCACGACCCCTTCTGCCAATAGTTTCAACAGTTGGAACACGCAACAGCGGTACTAACTTTTAGTCTTATTTATGAGTTTGTTACTTAACCTTACGACAAACTAAAAGCATATTTATAAACTATGCCAGGTCTACTATAACTTTCATTAATTAATTTTTACGTTTCGAGGTGATTAAGCAGGTTAAAAACGGGTATGAATGTGGTGGTGTCGCGACCTTCCAACAGTATTAACTGTGAACACGCGACAACAACACTAACTTGAGACTCAATTTGCGGGCTCGATTCTTAACCGTTTATGATGATTCAAGTTGCTAAATAAAGCCTACTATGTCAACTATAAAATGCCTCTATTTGTTGACTCTATGTCTAAGTCTAAGTGGGTCAAAACAAGGCCTAAATTTGACCCAACATGGCAGTTTTCATGCACATAAAATAACAGATTTGTAAGTCTATTTTCATGCCTCGTTAAAAAGTGTTAGAAGCTCAAATTTTGCATGAACGCTACTCCTATACTACGTTAACGAATGATAAGCTCAAAAATTCCATTGGTCAAGTTTGTATACGGGTTTCTTAATGAACCCGTATACATCAGAAGGTTTACAAAAAAAAGTGTTTTGCTTTTAAACTTGCAATTCGGCAAACTTTGATTAAGTATCTATATTTCGTTACAAAGAGGTCTAGCACACGGCTTAGTAACAACATGAGGTTAAGAGTTCTACCAAATTAGTAGTTAACAAATTTAAGTTCTTCATTTCTGCTATAGGAAATATACAAAAGTGTATGTTTGCAAATGATAATCATGACGATGGGGGTCGTGTTCATATTAGTTTTAAGAAAGTAAATTTTTCAAGCACAATAAATCCATATGACATGATTGCATAATAATGAATGGCAAATATTATAAACGTAAGACTCACAATTATTCGGCTATGTGAAGAATAAAAACTAATGAAACCCTAATTTTGCTACAAACCAATTCGTGACCCTAACTATTAAACTAAACATCCCACAACACTTTGTTCTCCACTTATGTACTTGTAACAACCCGTAGAACACCTCTTGCTTGCTAGAACTTTGACCAAAAAGGAAACCCAAAAGTGACGAATTGGGTTTAGGGTTTTTAAGGTTTGGTATATAATGAAGGATGTATAATGGTGTAGGTTTGCTTGCGTATGAGTGTGTGTGAGTCGAACCAGAATGACAAGAAAAACAAACTAAGTGAGATGGTAAAGTATGATACTGATGATGTTGTTGTTCCTTCTGGGTTTGCAAGAGGCCATATATATACTCGAATGTTTTACATGCTTAGAAATTCATTTATGGTTCACATTCTTATGTTAATCCATATAAGGCAAGGTATTTTTAGGGGTGATACATAGTCAATGTATAATGAATAAAAGTGGTTTACTTTTAGAGGCATGGGAAGCAGAACAAGAAAGAAAAGAACAACTATATTGCACATAGGTGTGAGGATTTATAAAGAGAAAGGACATGGGCTTTTACCTGGTGGTTTAAGGAGATAAAAGAGACTTGGAAAATTTGTGTATATCTAAAAAAATTAAACATGTGTAGATGTGTTTATAGGAGAAAGGAGTGTCGACACTTATGCTAGTTTGTAGGAGCACATGGGTTTTTATTTTAAGTTTTATCTAGTTTCCTAATATATAGAAGTTATAATTTTGGTGTAGTTTGTTTTGAATGGGTTTTTACCTTGATAAAATTAAATGGATGTGATCATGTAACTTTTTCTTGTCGTAAAATAAATTAAATAGCGATTTTGAGGGGATCGTGTAAGGTCCTAATGAGTTTAGTTGACGTTTCTAGCTAAACGTTGAATTTTCTTGTCTACGCGATTTAACTACCGCGGTTTAAATGAATAGCCACGCGAAATAAGCTAAAAAAAATGAATTATGATAGTAATTGAAGTAGAGGAAATATAGTAAGATTTCCTAAAATGTGGAAATGTTACAGTCTTCCCCCGTTAAATGGGCTTTGTCCTTAAAGCTTTAAGGCTAGTTGTTTGACGAAGATACGGTCTTGGTGAAGAGGTGTGGGTACGTCTTCTTGAATTGGTCTTCTCGCTCCCATGTGAATTCAGGACCTCTTTTAGAGTTCCATCTAACCTTGATGATGGGAATACGACTTCTCTTCAACTGCTTGATTTCATAATCCATGATCTCCATTGGTTCTTCAACAAAGTGGAGCTTATCATCAACATGGAGCTCATCCAACGGAATCATAAGTGATTCATCAGATAAACACTTCTTCAGATTTGACACGTGGAATATGTTATGAACTCGGCTTAATTGTTGTGGTAGCTCAAGCCTATAGGCAACATCTCCATCGCTTTTGGGCGCAGTCAGCCCTCTACCATCTATCCCATTGCATTCCATTGTCTCGTATTGTACTGTACGGTATCAGACCAGATACATTAACTTTAGACAATACCTTGAAGGGTCCAATATATCTAGGGTTTAACTTCCCCCGTTTGCCAAAACATACAACCCCTTTCCATGGTGAAACCTTAAGCATGACCCTATCACCAACTTGAAATCCATCGGCTTACGCTTCAAGTTGGCGTAACTCTTTTATCAGTCATGAGCGGCTTGAATCCTGCTTTTGATTTGAATGATCTTTTCAGTTGTCTCATGAATGATTTTAGGACCAGTAAGCTGGGCATCTCCAACTTCTACCCAACAAATGGGTGAGCGACACTTTCGACCATATAGTGCCTCAAATGGTGAGGCCTTTATGCTAGTGTGATAGCTATTGTTGTAAGAGAACTCTACTAGAGGTAGATGTCTATCCCAACTCTTCCCGAAGTCTATTACACAGGCGCGTAACATATCTTCTAAAGTTTGGATCGTTCTTTCACTTTGGTCGTCGGTCTCTGGGTGATAGGCCGTACTCATATCCAAATGAGTACCCAAGGCTTCATGAAGTGCTTTCCAGAATAGTAACGTAAACCTACCGTCACGATCAGAGATGATAGAAACAGGCACTCCATGTCGGGTGACTACTTCCTTCATGTATAGTCTCATCAACTTCTCTATTGGATCATTTTCTCTTATTGGCAGAAAATGAGTAGACTTTGTAAGACGATCAACGATCACCCAAAATAGTATCATAACCGTTTGTCGTCTTAGGGAGTTTAGTGATAAAATCCATGGTGATTTTCTCCCATTTCCATTCTGAAATCTCTGGTTGGACCAGAAAACTAGAAGGTTTTTGATGCTCTGCCTTGGCTTTGGAATAAGTCAAACACTTGCCAACGTAGGTGGCATGTTGGGCCACCAATATAATTGCTTCAAGACTTGGTACATTTTGTCAGAACTCGGATGAATTGAATACTTCAACTTATAGGACTCGTGCATGATCAGAGTCCTTAAGTCACCAAAGCACGGTAACCAACTCCTGTTGTTCAAATATAGAGTTCCGTCAGCACGGGGTTCCAACTTTTCCTTTGGGAGGTTTTTTCTAAGCATGCCTCTAACGTCTTCAGCACTGAGGTTTTCTGGCTTCAATGCTTCGGTTTAAGCTTCTAGGATTTTCTTGGGAAGATTCAAACCTATTGTTATAACTAAGGCTCGAACTCTTAATGGTCTAGACCGTTCCTTCCTGCTCAAAGCATCAGCAACAACGTTTGCTTTCCCTGGGTATTAACGAATGTCACAATCGTAATCACTAAGCAACTCCAACCAACACCGTTGCCTCATGTTCAACTCTTTTTGATCAAGGATATGTTGTAAACTCTTGTGGTCGGTAAATACGACGCACCTTGTTCCGTATAAGTAATGTCTCCACATCTTAAGAGCGAACACTACAGCTCCAAGTTCCAGATCATGAGTTGTGTAATTTTTCTCATGGATCTTCAGTTGTCGAGAAGCATAGGCTATAACTTTCTCGTTTTGCATAAGCACGACACCCAAACCCTTATGCGAAGCACCGCAATAAACAATGAAGTTTTTTGATCCTTTAGGCAAGCCCAAAATGGGTGCGCTACACAACTTCTGCTTGATCAACTAAAATTTAGTTTCCTCCTTTTCTCCCCAATCAAACTTCACATTATTCTGAGTCAGTTTTGTCATGGGCTTTGCGATCTTGGAAAAACCTTCAATGAATCTTCTGTAATAACCGGCGAGTCCTAAAAATTGGTAGATCTCCGTTGGATTCTTAGGAGATGCCCACTCTTTATCTTTGCAGGATCTACATGGATGCCTTTGCTATCTATCACATGTCCGAGAAACTATACCTTTGGAATCCAGAATTCACACTTAGAGAATTTTGCGTACAACTCCTCTTTTTTAAGCAACTCCAAAATTAATTTGAGATGCTCTTCATGCTTTCCTTGTTCTTTTGAATAAATGAGTAGTTTATGTCGATAAAGACAATCACATGCTTGTCCAAATAAGGTTTGAACACCCAATTCATGAGGTTCATAAATACCCGCCGATGCGTTGTCAACCAAAAGGTGCATTAACTTGAATTCATAATGCCTATAATGCGTCCTAAACGCGGTCTTGGGAATGTTCTCTTCGCGAACTCTCAACTGATGGTAACCTGGTCGTAAGTCAATTTTAGAGTAAACACTCGACCCTTAAAGTTGATCGAACAAGTCATCAATTCTAGGAAGTGGATAATGGTTCTTTACCGTTAACTTGTTTAGTTCGTGATAATCGATGCACATGCGAAACGACCCGTCTTTCTTCTTGACGAACAAGACCAGGGCTCCCTAAGGTGAAAAGCTGGGTCTTATAAAGCCTTTGTCGGACAGCTCTTGAAGTTGTTCTGCCAGTTCTTTCATTTTGGATGGTGCCAACCGATAAGGCGCTCGTGCTACAGGTGCAGCACCCGGTACCAAATCAATTTGGAACTCTACTTGTCGAGCTGGTGAAATACCTGGCAAGTCTTCAGGAAAGACTTTAGGAAAGTCTCTAACAATCGGCACGTCCTCAAGTCGCTTCCCCTCCGACTTGTCTTTGGCTTCCTTCGTGGTAATGTGTGCCAAAAAGACATCACATCCCTTTGACAAATACTCTTGTGCTTTAGTGCACGAAATGATATTTAGTCGGGATTCTTCCTTTTGGTGGTTTCCATTGCCTTGAAAAATTAGCATCTCTCTTCCGAAAGGAACACGTAAAATCTTCTCGTCACAGATGATCACTCCATGATACTTTGTTAACCAGTCCATCCCAATAATGACGTCAAAACTACCGAGTGGGACCGGCATCAAGTCGATGTTGAAAGGATGATTCATGAAGTTTAGAGTGCAACCTCGAATTATGGTGTTAACTCCTATGATTTTCCCATCGGCTAATTCTACGTCATAATGATTTTCTAATGTAGTGGGGGTAATGTTAATCAAGGCACTAAAGGTGGTAGATACAAAGCTCCTATCCGCACCAGTATCAAACAAAATTGTAGCATAACGGTTGTTGAGGAGAAACGTACCCGTGATGACGTTAGAGTCCGGGCTAGCATCTCTTCCTCCCAAAGCATAAGCTCTTCCTTGAGCTACGCCATTCCCGTTTCCATTCCCATAGTTCTTCAGTTTTGGGCAATTCTTTCTTATGTGTCCGGTGTTACCACATTCATAGCATGCTCCTGCCTTTTGATTCTTGTTGTTGTTGGTATTGACCCGACAATCATTAGTAGTATGACCATACCTCTTGCAGTTTCCACACTTAGGTGCACATTGTCCGGTGTGGTGGTAGTTGCACTTGGTGCACAGAGGTAGATTTCTAGTGTAAGCCTTATTTTCACCAGGGCCAGCAGTGTATGTCCTAGCTACATTTTGCTTCTTGTGGGGTTGTTGTTGTTGATTGTTTCTTTATGAATCATCAGCCTTCCTCTTGTTGTCATTCTACCTTTCTGCATAAGTGTGTAGTTTCTGATCCATCAAGTCGTTGGCCAACTCGATAGTATCATCAAGAGTTTTAGGTCTTGCAGATATGACATTCCTATGAATGTTATCAGGAAGTCCACTGATGTACTTGTCAACCTTTTCGGTCTCATCAGCAAGAAATTTGGTGCACATCAAGGCTAGCTCTTAGAAACGCTAAGTATAGGCTGCAACATCGTTTCCCCTGACCCTAAGATTCCACAGTTCAATTTCAAGTTTCTTGATTTCACCTTTTGGACAATATTTGTCCCTCAACTTCTTCTTGAGAGTCCCCCAAGTCATAGCATAGGCAACATCACGACCTAAGGTTCTTACATGACCATTCCACCAGGTTAGTGCAACACCTAGCAGAGTATAGGTAGCGAACTTCACTTGATTGTCAATGGCACAACCGCTAATGTGGAATACTGATTCCATGTTTTCAAGCCATTGAGACAAGCCAACAACGCCTTCAGTTCCCTTGAAGTTCAAGGGTTGTCATTTTATGAAATCAGTATAGGAATAGACACGTGCAGGTTGCACAAGCCTTCTGAGTCCTCCACCCGAACTTTAGCTTACATCATCCTGAGTATGGGTAGAGTTTCTTTGGATTTCCCGATCGATCATAGATTGAATGGATTCTGGAGTCATGGCGTCGATTGCTCATTGTCTTGTTACAGGCATGATTCTACTAATCACAAGAATACAATGTATGTGAGATATAATCACAATGTCGATACAAATGGATATGATAATAATAATTAACCACAACATAATGAAGAATGAATAAAATGAGATCAACCATAATATAATACATCAACATTTCATAACATAATGTCGAATCATACTTGATTTGTTTGGATACAAAATAACCACTAATGATCTAGTACAGAAAATGAAAAATACGATCCAAGAGTCTATTAGCTGGGAGTTACCCATACAACTTAATAGACTATACAAGATAGCTAGAAATGAAAAGCATAACTAACAGCTACTATCGACGTCCTTCACCGTATCAATCCGAGCTCTAGCCTCTAGTACATGGGTACACATCATATGTCTAACTGCAAAATCCTTAGCGCTCTAGCATTGCCACTCCATACGACTCATGAGAGTCTCCAGTGTCTTAAGTCGTGCCAATAACACCCTATTCCTAGCCTCGAAACTAAGGTAAGCCTGGCGTACCTCATGCAACTCTGTCTCGTAAGCAGTCCTTTGGCCTCTCACTACATCAATCTCGAGTCTAATGTCTCTGCGGTCAGTCTAAGCGTCATGAAGCTATGTATAGAAATCCTCACGCTCTCTCCTGTGAACCTGTGCCTGGTAGCTAACCCTTAAGTTAACTTCCTCAATGGAAGTCATCATCCTATGCTCAGAAGCCTGTAAAGCTCTAACATAACCAACATCCTCTACTCTGTTAACAGCTCTAGCAATAGTCCGAGCATCATGACCAGGACTACGAATCAAACTCTATCTTGCCTCAACAGTATCAACAAAATCATACTGGCCTCTAGGTGGTCTAGCAGCAGCAGCATAACTCTCTGCTACATCACACCCATGTGGGGGAGCAGTAAGTATAAATCTCCTCCTAGGTGGCATGTCCTCCTTAGGGATGTCATCTCTTATACAGATCATGGCTGCCCTATAACCTAATGGTGCCTGATCATAGGCAGGGCTGGTGGGTGGTAGTGGAAATGGAGGTGATCCGGCAGAAAATGCATCAATCAGTGTCTAGGTAGAAGCGGCCATAGGTGTCTGCGGTCTGACAGATATCCTCGCTCCATGGTGTCTAGGTGGTGGTGGTGGTGTGACAACAGTCTCGTCCTCCTCGAATAATTCAGTCTCATCAGAACCCTCAGAGGGCTCCTTCTCCTTAGTATCCTCATCCTCAGGCTCATGCTCCTCATTGGGATCCTCCTCGGGATCTTCCTCGAGATCTTCATCGTCATCCTCCTCGAGATCCTCATCGTCATCCTCGGGCTCATCTGGATAATCAATAGAATCCTCATCAGTATCCTCCTCTATCGAATCCGAGTCAACAATGTATCTAGGTAACTCAGCAATCGGCGAAGCGTCATCAGCATAAGGCTGATCCTCAACCTGCATGTCATTATCTGATGGTACAAGGTACTTTGGGTGCTTTGGCTCTAGAACGTATATCTGTACGTGCTCGTCCAACTCTATGGGGTTAGGTACATAAGCAGGTGACAGTGGTGGTGCCTGCCCTTGTTAGGCAACCTCCTCGTAGGGGTCCATCTCTAGAAGCTTGTCGGCATTCACAAGTGGAATACCCCATGATGGTCCATCCGAATCAAAAGATATGGACGAATAGGGAACTGCAGACGATTCATTGTCTGATGACATGGCTAATCTATAACCATAATATAAACTTGCATAAGTATATTATATATGACCAGCAGTAATATATGTAATGTAATATTAACACGTAAATAACATATCTAAGCACTTAGTATAATCAACTAATGCATGACATGTAAGCATGCATACTAGATGCAAACTAGATGCAACACTACCCGTTTGCATATATGTCCCTTTGAAAGACTTTTGAATGACTCAATGTTTGAAAAAAAGTTATAGACCAAGTAAAAATATTTGACCCGGTTCTCTATAACCTTGGCTCTGATACCAATCTGTAACACCCCCAAAATGGGTCGCAGTAGAATATAATGTTCCGGGGGCGTTACTTCATAGATCAATAGCACAAGATATGAGAACGACCTCTAAAAGAGTCGTTTAAAATACATTGGATTTCATAAATGGTTTGTTATAAAAGCTCATAAGCTTAACTTGTTCAACTTGAGAAAGTAAAGATTTCATAACATAACAATATCTCAAAATGCAATGCACGTAAATCTTTATAGCGATATGACTTCAAAAGACGACCATCCAATGTACCCATGACTTACACCTTATTGACCTGAGAAACATGTTTAAACTGTCAATAATAATATTGGTGAATTTATAGGTTTATAAATTAAATGAAGCAGATAGCAAGATTTCCCTATAATAAAGCAATAAATACAATATCACAAAAATGTATTACTGTTAACATAAGATTCACCCTTATAACAACCGATCCAGAGGTATGGTAAAGTAAAAGAGAAATTGAGCCATATTATTAGAGAGAAAAAAGAAAAGATATGAGAAGTTATGTGTGTGGTTGAGAGAAAAGAAGGAAGACACACACACTCACACTTTACAAATGTGAACTTCTACCCGTCCATGAAAGTATGGAGGGGGTATTTATAGTCCTAGTGACACACAACTATCGTAGCTTGTCATTATTAGTCCCTATGTGTCACGCTATAAATAAACTAATGTAATTCCGGATATGTCACCATATTTTAAGGCTAACAATCTTCCCCCAATATGTGGACACATACGGAATTACTTACAATGTTCCTATCAGGTACAAATACAACAGAAATAAAGTCTTCCAAAGCACTTCCAAAGCTGAAGTTGTCTTGTGAGTTCTCTTGGTCTTGAAACTTGTATTCCAGCTTGGATCTTCATTGTCTTTACTTGTACAGGAACCATTGTAGTATGCATGAACTGGATTAACTTCCCCCCAATCCATGCAGTCAAACATAATCCTATCGTTACCTACCCCAAGTGAAATTTCCCTGTTAAAAACATGGATTTTGACATGAATGGTAGCTAGAAAGGGTCCGCATAAGGTAATAGTTTCATTAGGGGTCCTATTGATGATCACAAAATCAGAAGGGAATAAAAAATTATCAATTCCTACTAGACTGTTTTCAACCACCCCTAATGGTGCCTTTTTGGTCATATCAACCACTTCTATACGCATATTGGTTTTCCTAAGGTTGGTCAGATTCAAGAATTCAAATATACCCCTAGGCATGACATTTACACTAGCCCCTAAATCAGCCATAGCATAAAAGTGAAAATTACCAATAGTGCAAGAAAGTGTAAAATTCCCCAAATTTTGCTCCTTAGGTGGTAATTTTCACTATAGGACCATTGTCGTCCTTTCCTCATTATTTTGAGTTACCTGAGGGTCAGAATCAGACAAAAAATATACTCCATGGAGATTGTTAAGCTTACTTGAAGAGATAGGTATATTTGGCATCTCGTGATCAGCATTAACCACCTTGCATTGCCTGATAGATGAGCTTTGAGCTCCATTGGTTGTCCTAGACTGGAGTTTATTGGTTAATTGCTCGATTTGGGATTCTAGATTTTTAAGAGAGGCGCTCTAGTTCCTAGTGTTAATCACTGCATTTTCTTGGAGTTTCTTAAACCATTCATCCATTTGGGCACTTCTTCGTGTTGATTCTTCCTGATGCTTATTCATAAGCTCTTCTAAGCTTAGCCTCTTCTCCCCATAAGATGGTCGATTATCAGTACGAGTGTAGTATCCCGACAAACCTACACAAAACTTGGCTCCATTACTTTTGTTATAAGGAGCGTGTTGGGTTGAGTTCCTGAGCCCTTTAGTCTTTAAGTAGATTTAAACATAAAATCCCCTTAAGTGTTTCTCAAGCTGAAGTCTTTCAGCTTGAGTTGCTGAAGCTTCTTCAGCGTCAACTCTTCAGGTTCTTAGAAGATTGGGAAGTATCTTCACTTCAGTTTATGCAGCGGTATAGAAACTGAAGAAGGCCCTTGGTTGGAGCTTCAGTTCAGCTTGGTTGACAATTCCAAGCTGAACGTTGTCTATCTCCTTAACAGAAGCTGGAACGTGTTGTTTCACTTCTAGATGGTGTTAACACGATTCACCCTTTAGAACAAGATCCGGAGGCATGGTAAAGTGAAAGAGATGAGTAGCCATTATTAGAGAGAAAGGAGAAAAGATGTGAGAAGTTGTGTGTGTGGTAGAGAGAAAACACACACACTTCACCTTTACAAAAGTGAGCTTCACCCCTCCATGGAAGTATGGAGGGGGTATTTATAGTCCCGGGCTTGACTAGCTAAACTAACCCGACATGACTATAAATGATAAATGTAATTCCGGATTAGTCAACATATTTTAGGGCTAACAATCTTCCCCCAATATGTGGACATACGGAATTACTTACAATGTTCCTAAAAAGTACAAATACAATTAGATAAAGTCTTCCAAAGCGCTTCTAAAGCTGAAGTTGTCTTCTGAGTTCTCCTCGTCTTGAAACTTGTATTCCAGCTTGGATTTTCTGTGTCTTTACTTGTATAGGAACCATTGTAGTATGCATGAGTTGGATTAACTTCCCCCCAATTCATGCAGCATGTCTTGAAAAGCTTTCTTCATAGACTCCTTTTTGGCGAAGTTTCTGAATCAGCTTCCCCCCAAACCAACATCCCTATCTTAAGCAGATTCTGAAACTTTGTTGTAGCTTGAACTATCTTCTACTTGTCATTGACGTGCACAACGAAATTTTATAGAAGTCAAACCACACCAACGATCACTGCTTCTTGTCATTAGGGCTTGGTGAATATTTGTTCGAGGTGCATGCGAGAAATCATCAACTGTTCTTCTCACGTTTGCAGAATACTTCACAAACCATTCTAAGTGAAGTAGTATACACTACTTCCCCCTGGAAGTTGACATGGTAACATCAAAGTCAATTAAGTCCCGAATGTACACATTTTCCCCCATGATGGTTGCGAACTCTCGGAAGCATCATTGTCGTGTACGTCCATATACTCGAGAAGTTCTTGTCATAAGCACAAATCTTGATATACAAAAGAATCATTACCCTCTTGACTTCACAAACCGTAGAGGAACTGAAGCAAGAATCAAGAACACTTGGTATGATCAAGGTCTTGTAAATGAATGTCATCGAAGAACTTTGAAGATTTTGCTTAGACTGTGAAGTATCTTTGTCTTGGAATAGCACAAAAATACCCGTGAGAAGTGCTGATTACATCTCAACCTTTAAAACTCTCTGGCTAACTTACCAACCTCGTATTCTGTCGGCTATTGTAGTGATCACTTGGTGAAGTAAACCCGATATTCCAAACTTGAAACTGAAGTAAAATCCCCCAAATTTGTTACTTAATCTTGCACTATTGTTGATTGAAGAACGGTGCAGAAGAAAATCTCTAAGTACCTTATACCCAACATCAAAAGTATAAGAAGTACAACACCTCTTGAAATTATCCACATCGACATCTGCGTGTGACACTGAGTACTACAATGTAACTCCTTTAAGTGATAGTTATCCAGGTCTTCATCCAACCACCCCTTGACTTCTGGAAACTAGATAATCCAAGTCTTAATCATAACTGTATACGTTCAAGCAAGTCATCAATCGATAGAAAATAGAAGAAAGTCACGATGATGAAATAAGTAGACGCCTTTGTGAAATCCAACTTCAATTGCAAATAAGGGATACCAAATCCACTTCGTAATCACTTGTCATCGTAATCCGAATCTCTAGCCGTTTTGTCGTTTAAGTGAATCTTTTCAGGATCGTTTTGGGATTAAGTGTTGTTGTTTGTGTGGTGTGTTGTTATGGTTGATTGTGTCTTATGAGTCTCGATTCTTGATTATGGTGTTTGTTTGTTTTACTGGTTTTGAGTATTAAAATATCCCAAATTTGGTCATATGCCCAAAGTTGGTCACATGCCCACCTGATGCGCGGATCGACCTTACCGCGCATCGTTTTAGGATTAAGTGTTGTTGTTTGTGTGGTGTGTTGTTATGGTTGATTGTGGTGTTTTATAAGTCCTTGTGTATGGTTTAGGTTAATGGTTTGTTAAGGTTTAACTTGTGTCGTTAAAAGTCCATGGAAACGAGATTTGTTAATGTGAAAAGTTAAGCAAACCGCCTCTAATAGTAAGCCAAACCGCTGCCAAAAATTAGGCAAACCGCCTCTTCTTTTTGGTCAAACCGCCACCTGTTTTGTGGTCAAACCGCCACTTATTTTGGCAACCCGCCTCCAGGCAACCCGCCTCCAGGCAACCCACCTTCAGGCAACCCACCTTCAGGCAACCCACCTTCAGGCAACCCGCCACCAGGCAACCCACCTTCAGGCAACCCACCTTCAGGCAACCCGCCTTTGACTTAGTCAAACCACCTTTTTTACTTTTCCTTAAAACACGGATCTTGTCCCCTCTTTTTGTCAAACCGCCACCAAGAATATAATTTAATATTCAAACCGCCACGAAGAACATAAGCACGATTTAAGCATAATAAGCCCAAATAAGCCGATTAGCTTCTCAAATAAGCTATAGGGGCTTAATACTAAGTGGTTAGATGAGTATATAACACGAAATAACAACATATTCTTCGTGAATCATCAAATTCGAGCCAAACCACCACTTAGAACATAAAAATAAGCCATCCTTTTTAAGCTTATAAATCGATCTAGGAGCTTGTGTAATCCATAATTTTGGTAGCAATCTAACCTGTATAACATGTAGATCAAGGAGATAACAAGATTAACAACCCAATAAGCCTAAACCCATTTGAGCCGTGGGCTTTTTGGCATAAAATAAGTCACGAACCTGTTCAACATGTAGAACCAAGATAGAACAAGATTAACAACCAAATAAACCCAAATTTTTTTGAGCTGTGGACTTTATAACCAAAATAAGCTACGAAAATTTAAGCTTATTCACCACATAATCAGTAGATTAACAACATGGATTCCCCCTGTGCTCTGGTGCCAAATGATAACATTAGATTCACCCTTAAAACACAAGATCCGGAGATATGGTAAAGTGAAAGTGAAATTGAGCCATTTATTTAGAGAGAAAAGAGAAAAGATGTGAGAAGTTGTGTGTGTGATAACGAGAAAACAGAAAAACACACACTCACACTTTTACAAATGTGAACTTCTACCCCTCTATGGAAGTATGGAGGGGGTATTTATAGTCTCGGCATAGACTAGCTAATCTAACCCGACCCGACTATAAATGATAAATGTAATTTCGGATTATTCACCATATTTTATGGCTAACAATCTTCCCCCAATATGTAGACATACAGAATTACTTACAATGTTCATATCAGGTACAAATACAACACAAATAAAGTCTTCAAAAGCGCTTCCAAAGCTGAAGATGTCTTCTGAGTACTCCTTGTCTTGAAACTTGTACTCCAGTTTGGATCTTTTGTGTCTTTACTTATACAGGAACTATTGTAGTATGCATGAGTTGGATTAACTTCCCCACAATTCATGCATCATGTCTTGAAAAGCTTTCTTCATAGACTCCTTTTTGGCAAAGTTTCTGAATCAGCTTTCCCCCAAACCAACATCTTTATCTTGAGCAGATTCTGAAACATTGATGTAGCTTGAACAATCTTCTACTTGTCATCAAAGTGCACAACGGAATTTTGTAGAAGTCAAACCACACCAACGAGCACTGCTTCTTGTCATTAGGGCTTGGTGAATATTCGTTCAGGGGTGCATGCGAGAAATCAACAACGGTTCTTCCCACGTTTGCAGAATACTTCACAAACCATTCTAAGTGAAGTAGTATACACTACTTCCCCCTGGAAGTTGACATGGTAACATCAAAGTCAATTAATAGTCCGAATGTAACACATTTTCCCCCTTGATGTTGCGAACTCGCCGGAAGCATCATTGTCGTGTACGTCCGTATACTCGAGAAGTTCTTGTCATAAGCACAAATCTTGATTTACAAAAGAATCATTACCGTCTTGACTTCACAAACCGTAGAGGAGTTGAAGCTAGAATCAAGAACACTTGGTATAATCAAGGTCTTGTGAATGAATGTCATTGAAGAACTTTGAAGATTTTGCCTAGACTGTGAAGTATCTTTGTCTTGGAATAACACAAAAATACCCGTGAGAAGTGTTGATTACATCTCAACCTTTATACTCTTTGGCTAACTTACCAAACTCGTATTCTGAGGCTATTAATCGTTGATCACTTGGTGAAGAAAAGCACCCATATCCAAACTTTGAAACGAAGTAAAATCCCCCAAATTTGTATACTTAATCTGCACTACTATGATTAAAGAACGGTGCAAAGAAAAACTATTCTCTAAGTACCTTATACCCAACGTCCAAAAGTATAAGTATACAAACACCGTCTTGAAATAACCACATCGACATCTTCGGTGACACTGATACTACAATGTAACTCCTTAAGTTGATAGTTATCCAGCTCTTCATCCAACCACCCCTTTGACTTTTGAAACTAGATAAACCAAAGTCTTAAATCATAACTGTAACGTTCAAGTAAGTCATCAAGTCGGTAGAAAATAGAAAATGTCCTCGATGATGAAATAAGCAGACGCCTCTGTGAAATTCAACTTTAAATCGCAAAATAGGGATACCAAGATCACTCCGTTAACACCTGTCATCGTAATCCAATCTTGCCGTTTTGTCCGTTTAAGTGAATCTTTTCAGATAGTTTTGGGGATTTAAGTGTTTGATTGTTTGTGTGGTGTGTTTGTTATGGTTGATTTGTGGTGTTTTAATAAGTCACGATTCATAATCGTAGTGTTTTGTTTGTTATGGATTTTGGTTGTATTATTATTATAAGTCTTTGTGGATGGTGTATAGGTAATGGTTTTAAGGGTCTAAAGCTTTGTCGTTTGAAGTTCATTGTAATGAGGTTTGTTAATGTGAAAAATAAGCAAACCTCCACCAAAAGTGAGCCAAACCGCCACCAAAAGGTAAGCGAACCGCCTCCTATTTGTGACCAAACCGCCACCAAGAACAAAGCAAACCGCCGCCTTGTTTGTGACCAAACCGCCACCAAATTACACCAAACCGCCGGCTAATATTAGGACAAACCGCTGGCATAAATTCTGCTAAACCGCCGCCTGAAGAAAATCAAACCGCTGGCAATTGTTTAGCAAACCGCCGTCTGTTTTGAACTTTGCAAACCGCTGCCTTGTTATTTTAACAAACCGCCGCCTATAATTAAATAAGCAAACCGCCGGCTAAAGCAAACCACCATGAGACTTTAACCAAACTGCCGTGTAAAGTAGCAAACCTCCGCCAATTTTATATTAAAATAATCAAATCGTCGTGTAATCATATGATCAAACCGCTGGCTTTAGGCAAACCGCCACCTGTTATTGTTGATTATTTTAATCAAACCGCCATTGACTTGGTCAAACCGCCACTTAACTTTTCCTAAAAACACGGATCTTGTCTATACTTTTTGTCAAACCGCCACCAAGAAATTAATATAATAATCAAACCGCCACCTTGAACATTAAGCTCGAAATAAGCAATTTTCAACCAAATAAGCTATTTAACCACGCAAATAAGCTTTAAATGCTTAAAACTAAGTTGGTAGGGGATGATTAATCAAACACTAACACGATTTTCCTTGTGGATCTTCACAAATGAATCAAACCGCCACCAAGAACTCAAAAATAAACCAAACCTTTTTGAGCTTAAAAATCGATCTTGGAGCTTGTATATCACCTTGCAATGAGCTACAATGTACTTGTTTAACATGTAGAACCAGGGGAGATAGAACCAAAATTAACAACCAAATAAACCAAAAAATTTGAGCCGTGGACTTATAACCAAAATAAAGCCCCGAAAAATGAATTTTGAGCTTATTTAATCACAAGATCAGTAAATAAACAACACGGATTCCCCTTATGCTCTGGTGCCAATTGTTAACACGATTCACCCTTTAGAACAAGATCCGGAGGCATGGTAAAGTGAAAGAGATGAGTAGCCATTATTAGAGAAAAAGGAGAAAAGATGTGAGAAGTTGTGTGTGTGGTAGAGAGAAAACACACACACTTCACCTTTACAAAAGTGAGCTTTACCCCTCCATGGAAGTATGGAAGGGGTATTTATAGTCCCGGGCTTGACTAGCTAAACTAACCTGACATGACTATAAATGATAAATGTAATTCCGGATTAGTCAACATATTTTAGGGCTAACTTCAACTATGCTTCTTGTTAGCATTCTGTCACCAGGATTACCAATGATATTTACAAGCTTAATATGTTGATCTCTTGACCATCTATCATGAGCAATAGGATATGAACTTGTTGTTGGGTTCCGTTTCTGAGCCCTTCAGTCTTTCAGTAGATTTAAACATAAAATCCCTTAAGTTACTAAAGCTGAAGTAGTTTAGTTTGAGATGCAGAAGTTCCTTCAACATCAGCTCTTCAGGTCCTTAGAAGATTGGGAAGTATATTCACTTCAGTGTATGCAGCGGTACAGAAACTAAAGAAGGCCCTAGGTTGGAGCTTTAGTTCAGCTTTGTTGACAATTCCAAACTAAACGTAGTATATCTCCTTAACAGAAGCTAAAACATAAGTTTCACTTTTAGAAGGTTTACAAGGCTGGAAAAAGATTGCTTTATGCCAAAAGGAATAAAACAATCTCCCTTGGAAAAGGTGCTTCTAAATTCAATAGAGAAGTACATTCGCTTTTCCTCAAAGGACTGTACCTGGTACTCTAAAGCATGTCAACATTTAATGTTATCTCAACCACCCATTAGATGTGTGACACGCGTACTAGGTTAACTTGTAAACCCTAATCTCTTTGCCTATAAAAGGAAAGAGATTCTCAGAGTAAATGTTATCTCTTCCAATTAATGTGAAAACACATTGAAGAGTTCATTTATCTCTCAAACAAACTGACTCGTACCACTGAAAGCTGAAGCTTCAGTTTTGGTCATAACAAGTTTGTTTTCTTAAACTCTTAACATAGGTTAAGGTTTAAGTTCGAAGGAGATAACACCCCAATTGTCATTCAACCACCTTGCTATTCCGCAAGCAAGGTGTGTCATAGATTCTTTATTTGATTCTAATAAAAGTCTATACGTTGAAAAGTACTTATGTGTGTTTTAAACTTGTTCTTTATATTGTTTATATATATTTGTTTAAAACTCACTTTGTTGCTATGGAATCTGATTAGTTTAAAGTTGATAAACCTTATATCAGATTCCAAGGGACCAACAAGTGGTATCAGAGCCTTCTGGTTTATAAAATCCCTTTAAAAGGATATATAAAGGCTCAAGATTTTTAAAATCAAGATCCATCTTAAATGGCAGCAGTAGAAGTACCACAGACTCTTGAATACAGGGGTGGCCAGTTAAATGCAGCTCCTGTACTAGAGGTGGAAAATTTCACCAATTGGAAAAAGAGGTTCATGTGCCACATTATTGGTATTGAACCTCAATTTGAAAATATCATCAAAAACGGTCCTTTTATCCCTATGACAGCTGGTCAAAGGAAGCCAGAAAATCAATGGACTAGAGATGAGAGAAAGGCTGCTAACTTAGATCAGCGACTCAAAAGTCTCATCATGTCTGTTCTTCCAGATGACCAAATGAACTCTGTCATAAACTGTTTAACAGCTAAATCAACATGGGATGACCTGATACTGTATCATGAGGGCCCCTCTGATGTGAAAGAAAGTAGGGTCATGGACCTGAAATTGTGCTATAACACCTTCAAATTCAAAGAAGGTGAATCTCTAACACAAACTTTCACCAGATACAAAGCTTTGATGAATGAGTTAGTAAATGATGGCATCAAACTTTCAAAGCTTGAGATAAATACTGGTTTTATAAATGGGTTACCAAAGAAGTGGCTAAGTTTCTGCCAAAGTCTCAAAAACACAAACAATGTGAAAGATTCTGAGCTTGCTTCTCTATTTGGTAAACTCAAATATGAAGAAAACCTTATAGACAGTATTTATGAGACTGAAAAGAACAAATCTCTTGTCTCTGCAACACCTCTGTCAACTGCCTTCTTCTCTTCTTCTATTATCCAGGACTTTCAAGATAGTCCAGATGATAAAGAGGATACAAGAAGCAGTCATGAGTATCTGAATGATCTAGAGGAAGAATACCAAGCAAGAGCTCTTTTAGCAAAATCTAAAAGATTCTTCAAGAAAGGTACTCAAAAGTTCAGCATTACAAAAGCAACTGACCAAACTGAATGTCACAAATGTGGCAAGAAAGGCCACTTTGCAAGAGACTGTTGGTCAAAAACTTCATTCTCCACATATCAGTCACCCTTTCAACCAAAACCTCTCAGTTATTCACAACACAAACCTGAACTAAGACCTACCAAAGACTTTAAAGCCAAATACAACAAAGTCAAGGCTAAACTAGCTCTCCTGAGTTTAAGATCTTCAGCCTCTAAAGACTCTATGGTAAAGAACAAAGGTCTTATCGCTGAAGCTTATAAATGGGATGAAGAAGAACTGTCATCAGATGACAATGAGATGGTGGAAGTAAAAGTACTCATGGCACTAGCTGAAGAAAATGATGCTATCAGCAAAGAAGGTGCCAGAAATGATGAATGGGTAAAGATCTCTATGAGAAAGGTACACACTCTTCTTAAAATGGAAGATAATAATGATAGAAAAGTCTGTCTAGATTATTTGTGTATTGATCTTAACTATGTTAAAGAACAAAGAAATAACCTTTTGTCAAAACATAGAATTCTTGTTCATAAACTGAATGCATGCAAAGAACAGCTTTTAGTATTAAAACAAGCAAAACTTGATTTTCTTACCATGCAGCATTTAAACACTAAAATTTTCAAAGAGAATAAAAACTTAAGAACTAAACTAAAAGAGCTAAAAGCAATCACTGAAACATGGCTTAACAGTTCTAACAAAGTAAATCAGTGTATCAGTGAACAAATTCCCTCTCAAAAGAAGAGAATTATGTGAGTTGATCAACTCACTGAAGATTCCTCCAGTTCAGGGCTAAAAGACCTAGTCTTTGTAAAATCTTTAGCTGATGACACAAAAGTGACCATACCTGGTGTTGAAAGAATCTGGTTATCCGAAGCTAAAGGTTTTATTTTTCCAAATCACGATACTGGTAGGATACTCCCATTTGAGTCACAAAGACACACAACTGATCCTTCAGCTGCTGTCACTGACTCTTCAGCGACTGATTATGATTCAGTAGATGAATCTTTAGTCTGTAGCACCCCTCTTCCTCCACTGAAGAAGTTGGATGGTGCTGAACCTATTTCTGAACCAAAGACTATCAAATCAATTTTGAGGTCAAAATCCACATTCAAAGCTGAAGCTTTAAAAAGTGTCATAATAAATGAACCATCCTCAGCTCCTGCTAAGGGTAAGAAAAGTTCTCCAGCTTCAAAAGTTCACTCAGTTCCTGCTGGTAAACTAAAGAGTGTGAAAATTAAAGATGATCCTCCCTTAGCTATTGTAATGAAAGAACTAAATGACTTAAAATTACAATTTAGCAAGAACCAGTCATCTTACTCCAGAAATGATCAATCACAACACACACCTCAAAACAAATACAAAACATAATTCAAAAGGAGTTGTGAGCTGTGTGGCCTAAACAATCATCTAACTAATTTTTTTTATAAGGTTCTGTTTTGCAAAAAGTGTGAGAGAACTGATCACAGAACTTGTGATCATGCTAAATACATTTCTACCAAGAACATGTCTCAGCATCTCAAAAGCATGGGTAGATCTTCATCAAGACCATCAAAACACTTCTTCCCACCATGCATACACTGTGGATTCAACGATCATTTATCCGATGATTGTGTCAACTATCCCATATGTGATATATGTGGAAGTTATGATCATGATACACATAGTCATAACAGAATCATTTCTCTAAAAAGAGAAATCAAGCCCAGAAACCCTCAGCGTGTCATGAAATGTTGTGAAACCTGTGGTAGCACCGTTCATACCACAACTGATCACAATGACATTGAGTGGTTCAGAGGAGGTGAAGAACTTCAAGCAAAAAAGGCCGAAGCTCTAAAATTAACTAGGGCTGAATCCTCAAATGCTAACAGATCAAAGACTCCCACTAGAAGGTGGGTTTCTAAGCAAAACTAACCATTCTGAACGTATTTGTGCAGTGTGACATCAGGAAACCCATCTGGTACCTAGACAGTGGATGCTCAAGGCATACGACTGGTGTCAAGAGTTACCTACATAAATACGTGGAAAAGTCAAGACCTAAAGTTGTATTTGGAGATGACTCTACATGTATAACTGAAGGTTATGGCTATATCAAATGTAATGGTATAGTTTTTACAAAAGTAGCATTTGTAAATGGTCTTAAGTACAATCTAATTAGCATCAGTCAACTCTGTAATGCTAAGTATGTTGTTTAGTTTAATGAGAAAAGAGGAACAATCTTTAACTCCAACAAAGAAGTTGTAATGATTGCTCCAAGAGTAAGAGATGTATATGTTCTTGACATGACATCTTCTGCTCAAGAATCATGTTTCTTTGCCAAAGCATCTGAAAATCTCAACTGGATTTGGCATAAAAGACTTGCTTATCTAAACTTCAAAACAATCAACAAACTGGTAAAACAAAATCTTGTTATTGGTCTTCCTTCACTTGTCTACTCAAAGGACAAACCATGTTCATCATGTGAAAAGGGAAAGCATCACAGAGCCAATTTAAAAAAAAACAGACATCTTCTATCAAGAAATGTCTTCATCTTCTTCACATGGATTTATTTAGACTTGTAACTCCCAGGTCCATTAACCATGAGAACTACACCCTTGTCATTGTTGATGAGTACTCAAGGTACACCTGGGTATACTTCTTGAAGAAGAAAAGTCAAGCACCTGAAACCATCATGTCCTTCATCAAAAGAGTTGAAAATCAAATGACATCAAAGTCAAACAACTCAGAACTGACAATGGTACTGAATTCAGAAATAGCATTCTTGTAAACTTTTGTGATGAAAATGGGATTTCTCAAAATTTCTCTTCTCCTTACACACCTGAACAAAATGGTGTTGCTGAGAGGAAAAATAGAACCCTCATAGAAGCT
>BQNB010018682.1:53775-67926 GCA_026074375.1 Tanacetum coccineum
CTCTTTTCTCTTTTCTAGCTTATTGCTTATTCTTATTGTTGTGAAGTGTTTAATATATGGGATAACAATGTCATTATTTGTGATCTTATTGGTCTAGATATATAAATCACTATATGGAGAGCCATCCCGACATCTAGCTAACTTGGTCGGTATCACTAGATCTAGTTGAATAATAGGTCACATACAAAAGCACGTAAACAAGTATAAATTGATAAACATAAACAAGTAATCAATGATAAATTAAGCAATCGATATAAAAAAAACCAAACATTTAAATCTTCATAATCATGGCTAATACCCAAGGGTATTAGCCCTTAATCATTGTAATCAATACAAGAATAATAATTCAACCAAGGTAAACTAACCGAGTTAAACGAATGATACCAAAAATTGAACGATTACTAGAGTATAGGATATTACAAGGTGTTTTCTATGGAATTAATAGCTTTGCTTGACATCTTCTGCTTTTCTTGTCTTCTGAAAATTGACTTTTTGGTTAGGGTATCAAAAATATGATCAAGCACACCTAAAACTCGTTTTAGGTCTTCTATTATAGTGTTTGGAATTTGGTCGATACGGCGTATCGGTTGAGGTGAATACAGCGTATCGAGAGTTTCTTAGAGTAGGGACCATGTTTGATATCTTTCAGAATATTTTATTACTATATCTTGGATACGGCGTATAGAGATCTTATGGATACGGCGTATAGGACTTTGTTTTTTGTGGTTTCTTGTGAAGTGCAGGTACAACTACGTCATATCTTCCTTGATGGATACGGCGTATTGGATGTCAGAACAGTATTCTTCATATTTATTCGTTTAAGCTCCAGAATGTGTGCCTTTTTGCTTACATCACGACGAGCACACCATGTACTTCCATAATGTACTAGCAAATTCTTCAAAATCCAAACGATTAATGTAACCATTCTTGCATACTTAAACAAAATAGGTTAATTCCACGGGCATACAAGATCTATAAAATTGACCTTATTAGATGTCTCACTACATAATTAATATGGCCAAAAGATCAACATAGACCCACTGAACACATCTAGGCCTTCTATCTGCATCTCATCCTATGGCTGAGATTAATTGGAATTAAAAAAAGAATTAAAACTGATCGGGGATAACGTGGGATTACACACACACACACTCATTCACCGTACCCTCATAATTTTCACACACACTCATTCACTCACCTTAATTCTCTCAAACACACTCTCTCAACGCTCTAAATAGATCTCAACTACCCTAACTAATTGAACAACCCCTAATTTACCTCCAAGTTGTATGAAAAATGGATTTACATGATGAAATAGCATCAAGGAAGGGTAAATCGAATGTCGATTCATCATCTACTAAAGCTGACGATGCCGGGAAGGTAATTTTGTTTGCTTTTAGGCTTATTTTTTATTTGATTATGCTTAAATAGTATCAGATAAGTGTTACAATCATTTTTTATTTGATTACGTTAATTTTTATACTTATATTCAGTTATTTGTATGCTTATTAAGTAGATTCGGTTTAGATTAGTCCTTATTTTTACGCTTATTTTGATTAGTCGACTGCTTGTGTAAGTAGTAGTATTAGTTAACTACTTATTTTTTTAGAATCACATGTGATTGTTAATTTAAGAAGCTTTAGTATAAAAAACATTCTTGTGCTTGCAGACTTCTTTCTTTTTCTTGTCTTGTGAATATGATGTAGTGATATTTAACTTTAGGCTTGAGCTTGTTCCTTTATCTTGATTTGTATGATAGAATGTAATTTTGAGCATCTTGAGATCATCAACCAAGCATAATCTCTTCGCCATCTTAATGAACTTTGCCATCTTGTAAAACTTGTGACTTTGGACCGACATGCTCATACCTTTCTTGATTTATTGACTTGAAAAGCTTTAATGTTGCATTTTTCTTGAAATTCTTTAACTTTAACACTTCGTCAGGTATCAGAGTAGCGGAAGTCTTGAAACATGTACTTGAGCTTTCATGATGTCTTTATGTTTGTCGGTCTGGTATGAGCATGTGGCTATGAATCTTGTGAGTCAACGGGAAACAGGTACCTTCACCATATCCTTTAATTTTTCTTGCAATAAAAACAGTTAGCAATAAAAGTTTAGGGGTACGAATATAGCTTTGTTATTCGTCCATGATTGGTTGGTAGTATCCTTTGAATCCGCTGAGGATCGACCTGTGATAAGTAGATTCAATTTAGAAGGATCTCCTTGACAGGATTACAGCAAAAAAGTGTAGAATCTTTTCTACAATGTGTTTAGATTCATCAAACTCAGCATGTTCTCATTATTGGAACGTCTCAAAGCAGACAACACGATAAGAGTGAACCAGCGAGTTACTATCTCACCGATTGAAAATAGAAAATTGATTTGAAAATCAATCGGTGTATCACTTGCAAAAGTGTTTTTGTGACACACCGAGAGTGTTAATCATTTCAAAAATTCATTAACAACCGTTGATCCATTTCCTGGAACAAGTTTGATTCTTATAGAATCGCACCATCGTTTCTTTCCAGTTGGTCACAAGTTTGGTCATAAAGAACGCAAAGTTTACCCCCCCCCCCCGCCCCCCCCCCCCCCCCAACCAATTTTACTACCATGAGCTTGTTTGATATTGGCTCAAGCAGGATTTCATATCATTGTGAATGAATTCACTTGATGTTCTGGCAAAAATCACAAGGATAATTGCGTGGACTTTAATATAATTTGTAATTCACTTGTGTGACTTAGCAAGCAGATTTGACAGTGTCCTAATGGAAGATTATGGTTGATCTCTTTTGGCTCTAGACTCAATAGTTCACTTTGATTCTTAGTGATCGGAGGTGGGCAGCAGACTGTCTCTTTTTCAATATCAATACCAACTCGGAGGTGAGAAAGACGATAGAAATGAATGTAATCTTCGTTGAGAAATGAAACAATAGTCTTTTAAGAGACCTTGAGTGGCTGGGGAGGGTTGTGCCATAGTGTCTCATATGGCGTCCATGACTGTTCTTCAATGTAGGACAAACATCTTAGTGGTTTATGAGATTATGTATTAAACCGGTTCTCTGCCTAAGTGTATGGAGGGCTTCTTTCTTTAGACCCTTTATCCTTACATTTCTGTTTCATTCTTCAACCCCTTCAATGCTTACCGAGATAATCTTCATTAACTAACACCTTGTTGGGTTTGTTTTCCGTGTTAGCTCCTCTCAGTCTGGCATTATCCGTTTCTCACTTTTTCTCATTTTGTAGACATTTACCTAAGGACTTCTACATTAACTAGTGGATATCCCTGGGTAGATCCCTCCGATTCTGGCTGGATCATAGGATTTGAATACCTATGCCTAACCACTTTATATCTCCATAAATTTAAGAACATGGCCGGTCTTTTGGGTATTTCATCACAATCCTCAAACCATTGAAACATTCAATCAAAGTGTTTGATATAACTACAAAATGATTTTACACTTTGAGAGTTTTTCATTATCACTAAAAGCTCCCCCTTAACATGTGCATCGTAATCGTAGTACATGTTAAGTGTAGAGTACCTTGAGTCCATTTTATATGATCACAATCCAGTACAATTTAAGTCCAGTTTAATCACATTTTCTCCCCTTATCCAAAATGTTAATCCCTTGATATTTTGGATATCAATTGATTAACCGTTTAGGAACAAAAATGTTACTCAATTCAGGGACATTTTAATGCTCCCCCTTAATATTTGAGGGAATATAAGACAGTACTGAGTACAATAATTTGAAAACTTTTGAATTTACTAAGAAATTCTTGAAAATTTTATACTCTAGCACTCCTTAGAATCACCATTAAGTCTACACTATATATATTCACAAGATTTTTATGTATGAGGTTTGACCTGAATGATGAGAACATCATATGATAGAATCATATGGCTCTTTTGTCGCAACCGTAGGTCTCCTTCATACAATCTCCCACCAACGAACTTTCTAAGCTCCTCGTTAACCTTCTTTCTTTCAAGAAGTTGTCAATCTGATCTTTCTCTGTCCAAGCACTCTTCAGTATTGCTTCAACTTTCTTTCCAAGTTACGAAAGTCTTTGCTTCAAACTTTGAGTAGAAAAACGATTCAGTAATATGTAACTTGAGCTTGTCATGGTTGGTGAAGTCGTGGTGATGTTGTTTAGCTTCCCCCTAAACCAGCAATCCTTTCTTGAGTAGATTCAGAACTTCTTGCAAGCCACATCAAGCAGTCTTATGTATAAGCCTTGATATCAGAAGTAAACACATTGACCTTCAGAAATTTGATACTGCAACACCAAAGTCAATTAAGTCCCGGATGAGCGCATTTCTCTCTTTAGGATAGTGATGATATATCTTGTAACACCAAAGTCAATTAAGTCCCGGATGTATACAATTAATCCCTCTAAGTAGTCGAAATGAGAACACTTACGCAGCTAAGTCCCTAATTGTGGACATTTCTTCATACATGATATATGACTATCTAAAGATCATCTAACTATGTGTACCTCTTTTATCCAATATTTCTACTCATTTTAAGAATAAGCTTAGCGATTGACCGGTTGGGCAAGACAATAATTGAATCAGAAAAAACTCTTCTCATGTATTATATAATTATACTCTCAACACTTCTCCCTCGGGACCCAAATGATGCGTACAGACTAATGACGAGATGTCTCTTCCACCATGTGATTAAAATAGTGAACCACGAAAGATTCAAAATGGCTAATATCAAAAGAAGCTAACCTCAAGACAAAAAGAAGCTAACCTCAAGAAGGCAAGGACACTATCAAGTACTACATCTACACCTTACCCCTTGCTGGTTTAGACACGTCGGAAGCAGTAGAAACCTTATAGCAACATATTCGAGATCGTGTTTGAAGAAATTTATAAGTTAAATCTGTCCGTGAGGATCAATTTCAAAGGCTTTTAAAACTCTGAAATTATTTCCAAAGATCTAAGTCTTTTACAAACTATGAGGTGTTGGCAATATTGATCGAATGTAGTTTAAGGCCTGAATTCACTAAGTCTTAAATTGCAAATAAGTCCCTAAAGTTTAAACAAATGACATCTAAAGCTCTTGTAGTTAATATAAATTAACTCCCCTTGAAATTTTATGTCATTTTCAAAAACTTTATCCGTTATTCCATGAATTATTTATGAAAGACTGTTTTAAAGATTATTGGATGACACTGTTTTCCCCCATAACACTGACCCGTTTTATATTTAAAGAGTGTTGTTCATTGTTTGAGTGGTCGAATTGTCTTTGACAAATCTTTTTGGGTTACTAAAACACTGATTTCATTATGAGACAACTTTTTACCAATAAAAATAGATTTCTCTTATCTTATTCATAAGAGTACTGTCCGTACACTTATGGAAATATAGGAAGCACGGGTTGTGTTGCAAAGTAAACACAAGACTTTGCATGGTCATGAAGTAGACCATGCTCGAGAACAAATTCCTGTTGAGGGGTCAAGTTTCCTTTTTGACGGAAATACTATGCCTTTAAGATGATTGACGGGTTTGCTTTTTGAAATATTAGCAAGCCAAAGTATGGCATGTTTTGAAAAATTTGAACTTTCTGCAGAACTTTTATTTTTGTCTAAGGTGTCTTTATTGAAAGACATTTCTAGCGGGACGTAAATATTATCGTTTGCAAAATTATGCCATTGAAAAAACTTCTTTTTGTATTTTTATATTTTTTAAATTTTGTATTTGTTTTTATTAGAAAGGTTTTATAATGAAATCTTTTTGGTTTTTTGATTTTATATTTTGCTCTTTTGTTTTTATAAAATTTTATAAAATAAACATAAAATACAAATCTTTTTGTGTTTTTATGATTTTTAAGTATTTACTTAGATCAAGAAGGTTTCTCTTCTTTTGAAGATAAAGCGCACTGAATCGTACACTTTTCTTTTCTTTGAGGAGCAGGGCCTGAAGTGTTGTCTACAAGCACCATAATCATGAAGCACAGGTGTTGATCTGAAGTAATCAACAACCATTGTCCTTGTTTCAGACATAAATTTCCTAAAAGGGGGAATAAAAAATAACACCCCCTTTTTTGGTTTTTTTTTTTCTGATATATCACTTTTTCTGCAAACAACTCTGAGTCTTCCTTTTCAGGATTGCAATATGTTAACCTACACTTAAGTTAAGAGTACATGTAATCTGACATTGAGAGTTGATCGCATTTATAAGGGTAGTGATATAATCATTTGACCATTTAGGAGTTCACAATCCAACCCGTGGTTGTGCTAGATGTGAATGTCTTTCCAGTTGTTGGAACCCACTTAAGACCAGCAGTGTTAAATATTCTACTGAGGGTTTCACCTAAGGGAAGATCTAGGCGTGTTGTTTTCTCATGCACAGCGGAGACTTATTGAGAGAAAAAACTATTCCATGTAATGTTCTTCCTTCTAGGGTTTCTGAGTATGGATTGTGATCTATGGGTTTGTTACTGTTTATAGTCTTATTGGGTTGAATCTTAGCACGAGAATTCACTTCTTTTAGGAATTTGGTTATACAGGCATCATGATTTGCATTAAAGATACATTTCTGACAAGTCGAACAAACAAAGTGTTTGAAGTCCAAAAATGAACTAGGGATCCTAGAATGATCTGCTTTTTGCATAGCTTTTAGTGTTTCCTCATAACTCTTAGATGCACGCCAATTCCTAGACTTTTGTTTATTGCTCCTGGGTTTTGGTGTACAAGCATTAGGAGTGTTGTGTGTTTTAGCAGAAGGCATTTCCCTAGGTTTAAGATTCCTATTTTTGTCTTGTGTCTTTTTCTTAGCTTCCTCTAGATAGTAATTATGAGCCATATCATTAGAACTAAATCTTGGCATGTTCTTAGAACTATTCCTAGATGAGCTAGATGCAATCATATGATTAGGTTTTTACAAAAGCAGATTTTTCCCTTAGGCAAATATGTTGAGTGATAGTTTGGACGAAACGTTGTCACATCAACTTGGGGAGGCAAAACCGTGGTTTGAGAAAAAATTAGTCGTTCATATTTATACGCATTTCGGTATGTTAACTATGGATTGTGTTTCGGGTGGTTGTAAAAACCGGTTTTCCCCAAGATTGATGGTTTTGCAAAAATTAGTATCACGTTATTTGCTTTTTAACTTTCTTAATTCGTTTTTCACGCTACATTCGCAAAAACCTTTTCCTGAATCAGAGCCTTGAAATCTAGCAATTTTCACGTCTTACTATTTATTTGGAGCAATCAGTGAGTCATTATGGTCTTTTGTCTGAACTCATGTCGTTTTGATAAAATCGTAAAGATCTTTGTAAGTCTGTTTTAAATGCTCATTTTCCTTATGCAACTTCTCATTATCTACAAGTAATTTAGCCACACTATGTTCCAATTCGATATTGATCTTTTCACAGGTCTTTAATTTCTTGTTAATCTTGGTTTATTACTTGTTCATGCAAAATTGCACATGTTGCCCGTCTTTTAAAGCTTGATTTTGATATTTAAGTTCCATGTTAACACAATGTGCTTCAATTCTTGAAAGATCTTTTTGAAGTTGGGCAACGGTCTTTTTGAGAAAAATATTTTCAGACTCGAGAGATTGGTTTAAATTCAGTTGTCATGTTTTCAATGATGGATCAAGTACAAGGAACATGACTTGACATTTTTCAGCATTGTGTCATATCTCTCCTCCTATGACACATATTTGTGAATCAAGACTGGTAGTTCTATAAACCTTTTCAACCAGTTGTGTGTCATATGGTTTAGATTGCATAGAAGTTGTTGTTCATTAGCAAGTGTTATCATGTGAGCAGTCAATTGTACCTCAGCCTACTGCTGTTTGTCATTTCACTGTGTTGATATCATGCATCATCAGCTGTGTATATGTCTCCGGATCTGCTGCTTGAAACATGCCTTTCTGATTCTGTCTCATTGCTTTCCGTAACAACCAAACCAGCATCTAATGCTTTACTCGAATCCACCTTTCCCTCTTTTGACTGCATCACTCTATCATTCACCCTTCTGTTATTTTCTCGTTTATGCTGTGCTCTTTCATCAATAGACTTCTTAACGGATTCCATGTGTTGGATCAGTGTATCACGGAATTGTTGAATCTCGGTTCGAGTGTATTCTAGAAAGGACTTGCGTATCATTGCACCATCAAAATCATCGAAACAGTATCGAAAATTGATGAATGTCTGAAACTGTTTCATGAGTACTCTAAACGCATCTATGGATTCAGTCTCTTGAAATTCTTCTTTATCAAGTTGCTTTTCTAGATGATCTAAGTTTAGTAACAACAATTCTCTGAAAATCGGAGTATCTTGATCAAATAGTGCCACACATGCCCGTTTGAATCTCTTTTCTTGATTGAAAGACCTGTAGATGATGAATGAAGTAGGCGAAATGATATCATGCAACTTTCCTTTGCTTTGTCTTGCATTTGTTGCAACTGATACAGCTCTCTCTCTCTTGGAAATTAGAATTCAAAGATTCCATTGTAATTCGATGTGTGAAATGAAATTAAGGATCTTAAGTAGATTAAGTGATTTTGTGGTTTGAAATCAATTAACGTTCACGGGAATTTACAAATCTATGATTTAATACGAGAAAAGATTATTTTTTTGCTGGGATTTTACAAAATCAAGAAGAAACCGTGACGCAATGATTAATTGTTGTGAAATCGTTGTTGTTGTTGAAGAACTTGAGCTTTTGTTGACGAATAATAAGCGAAAAACGATGAACGGTGCACAAACTTTCAACTTAAAATGAGTATCGGTTGATTAAAACACAAACAAGGACTAATGGTGAAAGATTTTTATCATTAAGGACTAATGATGAAAGTTCTTACAACTATATGTTAAAAAAATTAAAAAGAAACAAAAAAATTTATAAATAAAAGTGTTTTGAAAAGAAAGAGGTTAAGAGTGAAGGACTTATAACCAAAGGCTAAAAGTAAAACTTTTGAAATCTAAAGGTTAGAAGTGAAAAAATCAAAATTTAAACTATATTAAAATAATAAAACATGCACGAATGTAATCTTCTTCTTCGTTTCAAATATGTGATAAATGTAACGATTGTAAATTTGATCTTGTGGAGTCGTACGGTTATCGACGGTAGCAAGTAAATACACCACGTTGATTCCCGAACTGAGTCACGATCACAACGGTATATGTTATAAGTCCCGTAGATTATCGACACTCGAAACCGAAACCGAATAATGCTAGTTCGGGTTCTTGAAGTTTAATCAACTAGTTGGTTGGACAATGATGAATAACTAGTTCGGGTGACAATGTGAATTAACTAGTTCGGGTCTCAAGTGAATCAACTAGTTCGGGGCAAAGTAAATCAACTAGTTCGGGTCAAAGTGAAGCAACTAGTTGGGTCTCATGTGGAAGCATAGTTATCGGTTGTCAAAGGAATGGTTTAGATCGATTCACACTTGACATGTGTAGTTCGGTTCCCACTGAAGACTAGTTCGGTTGTCATAGGATTTGTTTAGATCGGTTCACACTTGGCAAGTGACTAGTTTGGTTTACACTAGGCTTAACTAGATCGGTTATGCTATGGCTTTGCTAGATCGGTACTTAAGAAATTGGTTAGATCGGTTGTTGAAGACTTGAACTTGTTCGGGACCTTACAAAAAGATGTCTAGCTCGGTTGTTGAAGTCGTCCTTGCTCCTAAAACCTTGGATCTTAGTCTCCTTTCTTGTTCAACCGTGTAGACCTCACAAGAATAATAAGCAAACAAAAAAACTCAAATAAGCTACCAAAAATAAGCTTGAATAAGCTGCGACCGTTTTGTGAGGAGAAAAATGCAAGCCTTTTGAATAAGCAATAACCACAAAAATGGAAATAAGCTACAACAGATTTGACACCGAAAAGGTTGAAGCTTTTAGAACTTAATGATAAGACTCACAAAAAAATGAAAGAAAATTAAGGCACACGTTATGTTTTTAACTAGAATCATGCAAAACTTAAAAAATGAAATACTGTTGAATGAGCCCACGTACCCAACAGACGAATCTGAGCCCAAAATGATTAGAATGGAAGATTAAATAAACCAACACAAAGTTGTTGTTTATAACTTGTTTTGGTGTACGAAAATAGGAATATTTTATCAAGATAGACAAAAAGGAAAAATAAGCCGAATTTAATAAGCTGCAAAAAGCTGATCGAGTAAGCTCAAAAAATAATCACAACAAAACCACTAAAGGAACCAAGATAGAACCATGGCTCTTGATACCAATTGAAGAATACTAGTAATCTTTGATATTATGCAAGAACTAGAGAGATGTGTTTTGAAAGCATTTTGGCTTGGTTTAGTTTCATTTGAATCCTTTTGTCAAATAAAATGTCAAGTGTTTTAAGTGTGTTATGGATAAGCTTCAAGGTCTGAAGTTGCTAATTTGAGGACAAAGCCTAGCTTATCTTTGGTTAGGATTTAGCTTAATTAGCTTGTCATAGTCTAAAGTGAATCTGTTTTGAGTTTTTTTTTAGTTTATAAAAATTATTTTTTGAGTCCTAAGTTTTAGTTTGCAAATTGTCTTCTATTTTCTAGAGTAAAAAACAAGTAGAATTCCTGTCATTTTTCATTTGCCTATTCTAGCTTATTTTCTTTTCCTTGTTGCTTATTACTTGCTTTTTTGAGTCATTAAAGTCTTAGGGTCTTCCTGTCTTTGGTTTTTAGCTTTTTGATAATGCTTAATAGATCTTATTTTAGCCTAAATATTTAGCAAAATGTCCTTTAAAACCCTTTTTATGTCTAACAATCTTTTATACCTTTTAGTATTTTCAGCTTATACATTGTGCTTATTTTCTAGTTACTATTGCTTATTAGGTCTAGGGTCAGGTTGTCTGAAGCTGGTTAGTTTTTCTAAGTAGCTTATTGAGTCTTTTAAATAAGCTGCTCATAGTGTCCTTTCATTTCAAAAAAAAAGCCAAAAGTAGTAGTGTAATCTGTCAATTTCTCTTTGCTTACCTAGATTATTTCTTAGGCTTATTTGCTTGTGTCTAGCTTATTTGAGTCTTTTTTGGTATTGGTGTTCATCTGTTTTTAGTTTTTAACTTATTTCATTTGCTTATTTGACTTGTAGCTTAGCTTAAAATTAGGTAGAACCCTCTAAAATATGCCCTTTGGTCCCTTTTTTACAGTTAAAGTCTGAGTGGTTTTAGCCAGTTATTCAGTTATTATTTGTTGTGCATTATTCTTTAATATTTTATGCTTATTAAGTGGTAGCTCATTATCTATTTCAGCTTATTTTTGTTTCTAATTGCTTTTTGAGTCCTTAAGTCCAAATAGTTTTAGCTAGTTATGTCAAAGCCTAAAAACCAAAACTGTCATTTTCAAAGTGCTTATTTCTAGCTTATTCTTAGGTTTTGTAAAAAGCTTCTTTTTTAAAGTTTGTTATTTTTGCTTATATTTTAGCTTTTTAAAAAGAAAACAAAAAAAATTGTAAAAAAGAGAGGTCACAGGAGTCGAACCTGTGACCTCCCCCTTTCATAGCCAACACCTTAACACACCACACACTCATCAACTGCCCTGGAGTCTTTTTCGTTTATACAGTCAAGCCATTTTTCTTTTAACCCTTTTTAGCCTTTAAGCTTAACAGCCCTTTTAGCTTATTTCTAGCTTATTCCAATAAGCTATTAAACCCAATTTAATTTTTCTAGTGCTTCTTATAGCTTAAAGTATTTTCGTAATTTTTTTAGAATTTTGAAAATTAGTTTAGTATTTTTAATTAATTTTTTAGATTAAATCAGTTTTTAATTCATAATAAATAAAATAAAAGTAAAAAAAATATAATTCTTTTTTTTTTAATTTTCTTTTATCATTTAGGACCTTTAAAAATTAAATTTGCTTTTATAGGGTTAAAATTTAATAGTTTAGGTTTTTAAAGCTCGAGTTTAGACCCCGTTATCGTTTTTCGTGTTTTAACTTTAATTGCTTTCATTTTAGGCTTGCTTTTACTTGTTTTTGCATCTTATTTGTTGAAATAGAATTAAAAAAAATCATTGAATCATTCAAACACGCGATCACGAACTTAAACTCGATTCTCAATTCACGCCTCGTTGGGAAACGACTCGAGAAGGTTTTGGATTTTACTTTGGTCAAAAGTAATCTCCCTTCTATAGAAGCCTTACAGAATACTTACTCTCTCCTTTTAATTGATATTTAGTTATATATATATTACTTATATATTATATATACTAAAGAACCAAATCAATTTTTGGCGCCGCTGCCGGGGAGGTGTGTGCGATTATCAAGTTTACGTTTGAAGATTAGTGTTTGAAGACCCTTCCCCGTGAAGTTATCGCTTTCATTTGTGAATATTTTCTTTTTATCAAGTAATCAAAATACCAAAAAAATTGAAAAACAACAAAAAGAAACCGTTGTGTCACTTGTGAATTCGGCTCACCTTTAGATTACAAACTATAAGAGAGGTATAAGGAGGGTTGATCCGACGAACTTCGACCCGAAAAGAGAAGGTTTTTAAAATGCTTCGCGCTTACCCGCTCCTCCGCTTCTTTGTGCGTTTTCTAGAGAGCTACCGCGCACCTTTGACTATCGGTCCCAAAAATAATTTTCTTTTATATTTATCTTTCATAAAAATCCAAAAATATTCTCCGTAACCTCTAATCCATTTAATTCTTTCTTATTTGACCCTCCTATTTGTGAGTGGAATTAGTAAGTGTGGATGTCCGGCCGTGGTTGTTTCGGGTGTGGAGATCTGTTAGACGATTTATTTTGTCAACGGCGTACTTGTGAGTTATGTGGGAACGATGCTCATTACGGTTACGATTGTCCACCTCAAGTTCCGTTTGTCTACGACCAGGACCTGTGTTTCAATCAAAACTTTAATAATAATTTTCCACAAACTTCATAACAATTTCCTTGTTGTGAAAACTGCGGGGGTTTTCATGAGACTTTTTAGTGTCAACCGATGAACCAAAATTTATATAAATCTAATTCTTCTAGTTTTGACCAATTCCAACCCCCGCAGTATTCCGACGTTCATCAACCTCCTGAAGAGATAAGTATCGAAGAATTAAAAATAATGATGCAATCCTATTGTGAAATAATGAGTCAACGATGTGAGCAGGAAGCTATTCTTTTACAAGAGCAGGCAGTTGAGGAAAAACAAGAATTGTTAGCTAAAGAACAGGCAGCTAATCCTTCCGAGCCTTCACCCGTCTCATATTTTTGGAATGAGTATTAAAATTAATAAAAAGAAAGAGCTTCGGCAACTAGAGCAGGCGGCTAATGTTAGTACTCATACTCCTGAGCCTTCGCGATGTTTCAATTCTACTTACTATGATGATGATGATGACGAGGAGAGTATTATTCCTTTGAATGAAATTATTTCTCAACTTCCTCAGTCTATTGCAATCACACCCGTCTTACCTACTATGGAGCCCGAGGACTCTCTCATAATGGAGGATGAGTATCTTCGCACTATTCCTGAAAAGAAATCGGACGAATTCATAAAGTCTAGTGTTGATGACATTGTTCCAATCCCAAGTAAGTCTGAGGATTTATCCGAGGATTTATCCCAGGATTTATCCTATATTAAAAGTGAGTGTGATATGCCCTTTGTGATGATTTTACGACTTTTTCTAATCCTCTCTTTGATTCTAACGATGATTTTACCTCTAGTGATGACGAGTCACTTTCTGATGAGGACGTTCCGGAAGAAAATTTCAAAATTTATTCGAACCCTCTTTTTGATGAAGAAATCATTTCTACTAAGATAGATCTGCATCACTTTAATGTAGAATATGATCTTATAGAATCTTTGCTTAATCGAGATACTTCGATAGTTTCTTCTCCTAAGTTTGATTCTCTTCTCGAGGAGTTCTTCGGTGAACTCGCTCATATCGATTTGATTTCTCCAGAAATTGATGAAGCCGACTTTGATCCAGAGGAAGAAATTCGTCTTGTTGAGAAATTGTTGTATGATAATTCATCTCCTCGACCTCCGGAAGAATTTAATTCTAAAATTTTTGATGCTATAATCGAATCTTTCTCTCCATCTCCTATCCCTTTGACGGTAGTGACTCTCTTATGGAGGAGATTGATATTTTTCTTGCTCCAGATGACTCAATCCCACTGGGTATTGAGAATGACGACTATGACTCAGAAGGTGATATTCTTGAAGAATTGCTTAACAATGATTCCCTTTC